>VMDO01005759.1:68281-108298 GCA_007922755.1 Pedetes capensis | reverse complement strand
CTGGGAGAGTTAACTTTTACCCTAAAAAATAAACAGAAGCGGTTGTATGCCTTCAAGGTTGTATGCCTTCAAGGACGGCTGAGGTTGTAGATAATAAGCTGAGGTTGCCAGAAGCAGCTGTAGCCCTCAAGGACAGCTCTTTGAGCTTTTTTGATAATTCCTACATAAGTATGAGAACTGAAAATAAAGCTTTGCTCAAGACCATCAGTCTTGGCCTCTTCGTCTCTTTCATCCTCTGCTCTCCCCTTCCCCCGGCTGGACCGCGGCACCTCTGGCCTGGGTCAGACCGCTAGGCCTTCCTCCAGCTGCCAACAGGCAAAGCCTGGACTCCTTCCCCAGGCCGGTGCTGCCTTGCTGTGGGGCTCTAGACTTTGCAGCACCTCCAGGGCCTGTCTTCCCCTCTGTGAAAGGGAAGGGAAGGGGCAGGCTGGACGTTTTCTTTTTCAGGGTCAGAGCTCCTTCCTCCAGTAAAACGGTTTGCAGAAACCCATACGGAGCAGACAGGAGGACACACTGGCGTTCACGGTGCAGTTGAAGCGCGCCCAGGGTCGCGCTCCATGCCTCGCTGTCATCAGCATCCTCAAACCCACGCCAGATCAGTGTCGTTATTATCCCCACTTGGCAGATAAAGAAACTGAGGCCCTGATGAGGCGAGCTGCTTAGACAAATACAATGCACACAGACTCTCAGTAACGAAAAAAGAAAAGAAGAAAACGAAAGAAAAGGAAAGGAAAAAGAAAGAAAAGAAAAAGAAAGCAGAGAAAAAAGAAAAGAAGAAAAGGAAAGGAAAGGAGAGAAAAAAAGAAAAGGAAAGGGAAGGAGAGAAGAAAGAAAAGAAAACAAAAGAAAAGAAAAGAAAAGAAAAGAAAGAAGGTTATCCACCGCTAGTGTCACAGCTGGGATTCTGGTCGGCTACGCAGCTCAGTCGTGAAACCACAGGACCCTTGGTTTCCACCCCTGGGATATCTCTAGGCACCTGGCCCATGCTCTGTCACCTTCATGTGTGGCCCAGAGGCCCAGTGATGGAGGCCGTTCTCCCAGGACGCATCCAGGCAGTGGCTCAGTTTCACCAGAACTCAGGTCCTGGACACGCATACGTGCACATACACACACACACACACACACACACACACACACACACACACACACACACACACAGTGGTCACTCCTCACAGAACACCTGCCAAATTCAGCTTGAGCCCCAAACCAAAAGTGGCCACGAGATGGAGTCTGAGGGGCCTCCTAGACCAGGAGCTCTGCAGCATCAGACCGTCCCAGTGGCCCGACACCATCAGAACCACGCGGTTCATCGGGGGCTGCCAGAGGACTGCCAGTTCCCCCATCCTGTGCTGCTGGTCCCCTGGCACCCCCTACTCTGGCCAGTCGAGCCTGGGTCTGAGCTGCTCCCAGGCAGCCCCCTGCACGGAGCTCCATGGCTGTCAGCGTATAAAGCACAGCTTCCGGCAGGACAGCCCATCCAAAGCCGGCTCCGCCCTTCAGCTATTCCTCGGCACAAACCCTGCACCAGGAGCCGGCTGGGCAGGAGTTGGTCTAGCGCTGGAGAAAGGACTTGGTGTCTGGGCTCAGGAAGCCCTAGGTTTGAATCCTGGCCCTGCCTCCGGTTATCTGGGTGAGCTCGAACGAACGTGGGTGACTTCGCCACCTCTGGTTTTGCCTGGAACACCGGGATAATGAGGCACCAACCACTCAGTGCAGCTGAGGACATAACAGGCGGGTGCACCGAAGTCCTTCTGTGTCCCTTTACCTCCAGCCAGCAGAGAGGTCTGCTGGGGAGAAGAGAAGGAGGAAGCATCCTTTGCCCTCTGTCAGTCAACCATCACTTGCTGAGCACCTATGGGGCTGGCAAGTAGCTCAGGGATAGAGCCCTTGCCTATTGAGCACCTACTATGTGCTAGGCACTTGAGAGAGAAAAGAAGAGGCAGCGACAGGGTGATTGTAACAGATGGGCCCTGTAATAAAGGCAGGGGCGGAGGAGGGAGAGAATTCTGCTGCTCGAGAGCTGGGTCAGTCGGGTTTGACCAGAAAGAAGGAAGCAGGGAGGGATATGGACTGTGAGATTTGCTGCAAGGAATTGGTTGCTGGGGCTGCAGGGGCTGGCTATGCACCCTGAAATCCAGGAAAGGCCTTGGGGAAGGATGAGCACAAATTGGCAGGCAAGGACTGAAGCTCTTGTCCCTAGGCAGAGCTTCTTATTCTGTGAAACCTGGGGTCTGCTTTGAAGTTCCTTCCACTGGCTGATCCAGGATCTTCCCCCTTCCTGAAAGTACTGATCATGGACTTTAATCGTGCCTGCTAAAAGCCTTCACAGGGCTGGGATTTAGCTCAGTTGGTAGAGCGCCACTCTGCAGTCTCTGAGGTCCCCAGTTCGATTCCCAGCACCACAAAAAATGGGAGAAGGATGTGGCAACCCACTCCCGAGGCAATCCCGAAACAGTCAGCTATTGAAAACCCTATGAGAGTCGCTATGAGTTGGACAGGATGGCACCTAACAACAACAGAAGCCTTCACAGTAACAGAGAACGGTGACCCAGCCGGGCTGGCACAGACTGACTGTGTCCGAGCACTCCGAGGGGCAGTACCTGGGTGGAAGGGGGAGGCAGCCAACAGAGGGAATAACTGGAGTGAAGGCTGAGAAGCAGGGGTGTAGAAAGTGTCCTGGGTGAACCGGGAGTGTGATAACAAGGCAGCGCCATGTCGGAGCACAGTAAATAAAGAGGGCCTGAAATGAAGGAATGGAAAAGACAAACACAATGCACATTTCTTTCTTTTTTTTTTTTTTTTTTTTGCGGTACTGGGGGTTGAACCCAAGGCCTTATGCTTGCATGCTCTGCAAGTGCTGGACCACGGAGCTGCACCCCCAGCCCATTTTTTTACTTTTTGAGACAGGGTCTCGCTAAGTTATGCAGACTGCCTCTGGTCTTGAACTCCTGCCTCTGCCTCCCGAGCCGTTGGGATTACAGGCCTGTGCCCGGCTCTACAATGCACATTTCTAAGGAGGTCATTATGACAACCATGGAAGAAATAGGGAAAAATTCCTTGGATGGGATTTCCACCTATAACCTCAGAAGACAAAAAGCTGATTAAATATGGAAGATGAGAAGAGCCATGTTTAGGTAGGCGCTGTGGCACACTCCTGTAATCCCAGGGACTTGGGAGGCTGAGGTAGGAGGATCACAGAGTTCGAGACCACAGGCAGCATACACAATTTAGCAAGACCCTGCCTCAAAATATAAAATGTTTAAAAAGGGACTAGGGATGCAGCTCAGTGGCAGAGCACTTGCCCAGTATGTGAGAGGCCCTGGGTTAAACTCTTAGTACTGAAAAAAAGAAAAGAAAGAACTGGGCACAGTGGCGCACGCCTGTAATCTCAGCGGCTTGAGAGGCAGAGGCAGGAGAATCACAAGTTCAAGACCAGAGGCAGTCTGCATAATTTAGCGAGACCCTGTTTCAAAAAGTAAAAAATGGGCTGAGGGTGCAGCTCCGTGGTCCAGCACTTGCAGAGCATGCAGTCACGAGGCCCTGGGTCCAACCCCCAGGACCACAAAAAAAAAAAAAAAGAAAAGAAAAGAAAAAGAAAAGAAAAGAAAAGAAAAGAAACGGAAAGGAAGAAAAGTAAAGGAAAGGAAAAAAAAAGAAAAGAAAAGAAAAGAAAAGAAAAGAAAAAGGAACGATAGAAGTATGGGTGATTTCAACATTATTTTCAAAAGCTCTTTACTGTGGTTATTTTTTTAAAGAAGAAGAAGTGATGGGATGCCAGATGAAATGGCACATTTATTAAAACTGCAAAACTCAGTGTAAGGTAAAAAACCAAACCATGCTGAACAGCATCATCTAACCGCACTGAACAGGAAAAGATAAATAATAAATTAAGGCCCAGGGTGTCTGAGTGCGAGCGCAATCAGAGAAACCAGCCTTAGCCTCGCCTACAGGAAGTAGGAGAGAGGGGCTCTGCCTCCCAAGGCTTCCCTTGTGCCGTTGTAAATGTGTCCAGAGCATTCCAAATCTGCTAAGTGTCTAAATGCTGAAAGGGCCGCATGTATGTGTCTAGGATTGGATTCCACTCTCTCCCAGAGCTCTGAGAACGGTGGCTCGCTTGCCTGACCTCCCCCGCCCCTCACAGGCAGCGCTGGCCTTCCTCTCTGCAGGGAAAAGGAAAAGGGGCTCCTTGGATACTGTGCTTAGGGCCACACCTCTCTGCAGGGGCCGATGAAGTTTATGAGGCACCCTCCCCCTTACCCACTACCCCTGTGTGTGCACTGGAGGTTTGCCTAGCGACCGGCTGTAAACAGGATCCTGACTCAGTATCCGTGCCAATCAGGCTTTAGAGGAAATCATTTACCCTGAGGGGTGTTGGGGACAGGGATTCTGGAGACCTTGGTTCTTTCCAGCTCTGGCCCTGACTGCAGCCCGCTGGGTGGTCTGAGCGATTTACTTACTCACAAAGCAAATGTTCAAGAGATTGGGCTGTGCAAGAGCTGCAGCCAGGCACAGGGGGCGGAGGGCCAGAGGTGGGGAGACGAAGGAGGCAGGGGTCTCCTCCCAGGACTGTGTGTGACAGGACAGACGCGCACCCCACAGTGCACGCACACATGCACACACACAGCCAGAGCTCAGCGAACGCAGAAGCCCTGGATCTGTAGACAGAGCGCCCTGGTTCTGAAGGCTCCCCTGGGTGTGCAGGCTGGGGTGTCTCGGCAACACCTTCTTCTCCTTGTAGCGGCGAAATTAGCGTCAAAGCCTTAGCCTGTCTGTGAGCGGGAGAGCGGGCAGGGTGGAAGGGACGGTCTTTGTGTGGCTGAAGCAGGGTCCCCCTAGTGGTGGAGGGAGGGAATCTCACAACCTTGAACGCCTTGACCACGTGGTTCCCGCACACTTTGACTCAGCCACCAGAGGAGGAAAGGGCTTTTATCCTAACCCCCACAACCCATGGTAGAGCGCTACGCTGCAGTCTCTGAGGTCCGGAGTTCAATTCCCAGCACCGCAAAAATGGGAGAAGGGCCTGGCAATCCACTCCCAAGGCAATCCTGAAACAGCCAGCCATTGAAAACCCTGTGAGGGTCGCTATGAGTCGGATACCGACTTGATGGCACCTAACAACAACAACAACCACAACCCAGGAGAGAACAATGAGGCACAGCGACGTTACACAGCGACCCCCCGTGGAGAAAGACACCATGTCAGGCCCATGGCCAAAGTGCCAGGCCACGCCTCCCAAGTGTCATGCCAGGTCCCTGCTAGAAGGTTTCGGGCTGTGACCTCCACATTTGACCTTTCCCCTTCACAGTGTCTGCCCTGTCTGTGTCACCTCCATAAGTATTTCTTTAGTATTGACATTTTTGGAACTGTAACTTCCTATCAACAACTTGAACAGAAAATGAGTATCATTTGTCATTGAAAAGAAATAACTATAGGCTGGGCAGGGTGGTGCATGCTGTAGTCCCAACCCTCAGGAGGCTGAGGCAGAAGGCTCATGAGTTTGAGGCCAGCCTGGGCTACATAGTCAGACCCTGTCTCGAAAACCTGAGGGAAAGAGAAACAGGAAGGAAGGAGAACTGTGAAAATATGAACTATCTATTAAAGTATGGCTGGACTTGGGGGACCAGTCTGAGCTCTGAGCCGGCTTTCTTTGTTAAAGGGAAATGTCTTAGTCCATTTCTGTTGCTATCACAAAATACCTGGAACTGGCTGGTTTATAAAGAAAAGAGATTTGTTTGAGTTCATGGTTCTGAAGGCTGGAAGTCCGAGACTGTGTGGCCGCAAGGTGCTTGTGCTGTTTCAACTGCAAGCGCATGGGGGAATTAAGGCTCCACCGCATGAACTCTGGGGTACCTGCCCAAACCATAGCAGGGGATTATGAATCCTGGAGAGGTGCTGAGGATGCTCGGTATCATGCTGAGATTTCTCCCTGGCCTAATTGAAATGAAAGCCTAGATGCTTCCAGGGCAGTCACTCACATCCTCCACCTTAGGAAATGCTTCCTGGCTCCACCACGCAGCCACAAAATACAGGGTACAAGTGGATGTAGGGGAGAAAAAGTAGCTGTTGCTTCTATCCTTTGGAGTTCTTGGCTGGGGCCCCTGTAACTACAGCCAGCTTCACAATACAGAAGCAGATGCACTGATTTAATAGAAGCTTTATGTGGTACCGTTTTGCAGCCGTAGCCCTGTGGCATCCGGTCCCGTCAGATCTCGGAAGCTAAGCAGGGTCAGGCCTGGTTAGTACTTGGATGGGAGACTGCCTCGGAACACCAGGTGCTGTAGGCCTGGGAGAAGGACCCAGCAACCCACTCCTAAAAATCAATCCGCCATTGAAAACCCTATGAACAGCAGAGAAGCACTGACAATAGAGTTTCACCTGTTGTACTCAGGGTCACTATGAGTCAGATACTGACTCACAGCACCTAACAATAGCAACAATTATGTGGTACTGGAACCTCTCCCCGGAGGTCTTCCAGCCTGCTTCAGGAAAGGTCGGAGGGTCTTTCCAGCACCTGCTGCTGCTCATCGCCCTTCAGCTCAGAATGGTCAAGGTTCTGAAGCATCATATGGGGGGGGGGGTAGTGAACCCCACCACTGCCTACGAGGCTGAAGGCAATACCCAGAGCTTGGCTTTTGAGACAGCGATGTGTGGTAGAGGCCACAGCCTCCAAGACCTTGGGAGGCGGATCCCCTGCGGACTAAGGGGGTCTTTACCCCTGACAGTGCCCAGACCAGGCGTTTATCTGACAAAATGAAGGGAAATGCCTTCCAAGTGAGTTGGCTTGGATGGAACCCTGCAGAGGAGGGAGGGCATGTGGGTGGGAAGGTTGGATGTCCCCCAAAACATTCCCTGCCTAGTCAGCCCATGGCCCCACGCCAGCCATGAGGGTCAGCACCTGTGATGGGAAGGGGTCAATCCTCCTGGGTCCAAGGATGGGAAACTGAGGCCCAGGGAGATCAAGGGACTCCCCGCTCACAGAGTCGCCCGTTCCCAATTCCGCCCACACCAGTATGATAAGCACCAAGGTCTCTCCCCTCATTTCTTTAAATCAGGGGGTTTCAACCCCTGGCCACAGACCTCCACTGTTAGGAACCCGGCTACAGCAGGAGGTGAGTGGCAGATGCGAAGCTCCCTCCATGTTTACAGTGGGTCCCTGTCCTAACATGACCGCCTGAGCTCTGCTTCTGGCCACATCAGGGGTGGCACTAGATTGTCTTCCTTGAAACTGGTCCCTGGTGTCAAACAAGTTAGGGACCGCTGCTTAAACAGGCCTGTGGCATCTCCGCTTACTATTGTTGTTGTTAGGTGCCTTGGAGTTGTGTCTGACTCATAGCGACCCTCATAGGGTTTTCAATGGCTGACTATTTTCGGGATTGCCTTGGGAGTGGGTTGCCACGTCCTTCTCCCATTTTTGTGGTGCTGGGAATCGAACTGGGGACCTCAGAGACTGAAGAGCAGTGCTCTACCAACTGAGCTAAATCCCAGCCCTCCCGTTTACCATACCAGGGTATATTTCTCAGGGACCCAGGAGGACGGAAGGCACATCCAGGCAAGGTAACCTGTAGGCGTTGCCCACGATTGGTGGGCAGAGGGGGAGCCAGTGCGGCATCAGAAGCAGTGTTTCCCATGCCGTGATTGGCAATGCCCCTGCCTCTGGGAGCAGGGCCCCCGCAGGAAGCTGTGAGCTCTGCTCCAGTCCTATCCCCAGGATAGGGAGCCGGAGGAGCCAGCACCCCATCTTCCCATTCCACCCACTCAGTCTCCAGCCTGCATCCCTATTAGCCAGGTCTGAAGGGCAGCCAGGTGTCAGGGCCCAGGGTGTGGCCCCACAGGGGGTCCTGAGGCAGGGGCTGTGGGGGAGGCCAGGGGATGACCCGGAGCAGGACCCAGTGGCTCCCCATGTGGGGGCCCTCGCCCGGGGGAGCCTCCAGAGCAGCTGCATGGAACAAGCAGGGGGACCTTCAGGCTCCCCATCTCCTGGGTCCTTCAGCCCCCAGCTCTCTGCTCACTGATGAAAGCTGGGAGAGAAAAGCCCTGGGCTCTGTGTTGAAGATGACGACAGCTTTAGCTGGCCCGATGTGGCCGGATGGACACCCACAGGTCACCAAGGAAACACTGACCGCCTCCCCAGGCGGCCACGCCGGAGGACTTGAATTATCCTTAAGGCTCTCATCCTCCAGCTGGCTATGAGAGGCCAGGCAGGGAGGCCAAGGTCCCCACTGAACAACTCCGCTACAGAGGCAGCCCCTTGGGGCGACAGAGGCTTGACTCCACTCTCCCCGCGAGGCCAGCACGTCAGGCACTCCGTAACCCCTATTGTTGTTGTTGTTAGGTGCCGTCGAGTCGGTATCCGACTCATAGCGACCCTCATAGGGTTTTCAATGGCTGAGTGCTTCATGATTGCCTTGGGAGTGGATTGCCAGGTTCATCTCCCATTTTTGCAGTGCTGGGAATTGAACTCGGGGCCTCAGAGACTGCAGCGCAGCGCTCTACCCACTGAGCTAAATCCCAGCCTGGTAACCCCTAACTCCTCTTAAAATGAATGATTCAAGCACATGACCTCTGTGACTGCCCCCCGCCCCTCACTGGAGTTTTCCACCCAGAGCCAGGAGGGCCCTTGGAAAAGGTGAGGCTCCAGGTCTTTTTTCCCACCCCTAGACACCCCTCCCTGAAGGGACAGAAGGACTTTGTGGCTCATAGCATCTCCTGAGAGTTCCAAATGCTGCTCCCGGCTTCATGAACTTCTTCCGGTGTTACCTGGATATCTTCCACTACGCTTCCTGCTCACGGACCCCCACATTTCTTTTTCTGAGCTGTCTGTGCCTGATCTCCACCCTCTCCTCCAGCCCAGGGGAACAGGGACAGTGGGGCTTCTGGAAGCCCAGGTGCGTGGCATTAGTACGGACTCAGCTTCAGAGTAGCAGACAGTGGGTTGGGGCAGATCCATGGCTGCACTTTTGCACACCCACACGCACACTCATACACACGTGCGAGCCACACCGCTTCACGCACGCCTCCCAGGCAAGAGGGCCAGCCACAGGGGGCCTTAGAGAGAGTGTGACGTGTGCAGAGGAAAGCGAGGCAGTCAGCCCCACCACCAGGTTTCCCCAGCAATGGGAGTTGGACAATCCCCCACCTCTCGACACCTCACTTCCTCCTGGAGACAAGCGTGCCGCAGCCACCTGCCTCCCTGCGTGTGTGTGCAGGGAACACAGAGGGAGACAGAAAATGCCATCCCGGGAAGCCCCTGGGGCAGAAAGGGGACAGCTTTCCCCCAGACACTCAGAATATAAGAGCACCTTGAGTTGATAACCGAGGGACTGAGAAGCCACCTGTGCTGGTCTCCTCCTGAGGCTCAAAGCCTCGCGTCTCACCTGCTCCATCACAGCCTCCCGACCCCCGCTGCCCCCAACAGCCACTTCTGGCCCTCCTGTTTCCAGTCTAAGCAGCTTGTCCCTCTTCTCCAAGCCAGCCTTCCCTTCCTTCCCTTTTCCACAAGGTGGTAGCCCCAGGGGCTGCCCTTGATACCTTCCTGCCCTTATCCTCAGCTCTTCTTTGTCCATTTGGCCACCATGCATGGCACTTTTACTCTCTAAACCCCTTGGGACTCCATTTCCGTCCATCTCCATCATCCATGCCTAGACTAACGGGCAATACCTGCCAACCAATCTCCCTGCTTCTACTCTGCCCCCACCGCAAGCCCATCTCCCAGAGCAGCCACCAGGGCTTAACATTCACACCAAGCTTCTCCCTGCCTCAGGGCCTTTGTGCCTGCTCCTTCTTCCCTCTACCACAGCCTCTCACCATGCTTATGCTCAGGTCCCATCCTCAGTATCCACTCACCTCCCAGGCTGGTTTATTTTCAGTTGCTATGACAAAATACCTGAGGCTGGATACTTGTAAAGAGATTTATTTAGCTTACAGTCCAAACAATGTCGTGCAAGCTCTGTTGAAGGCCTTGAGGTGGGCACCATGGCAGTGGGACCATGCATGAGAGGGAGAGATCACATGGCAGGACAGGAAGCCAGAGGAAGGGAGAACCAGGCTTGCTTTTCATAATGACCGTTTTGAAGGCACTAACTGGGGTCCCTTTGGAGGGTAAGGTCCCCAGTGACCTAATCACCTTCTACAGTACTAAGCCTGCCTCTTAAAAGTTCTGCTACTTTCAACATGGCCAGTGTTTTCATTTGCTATTTTGTCACTGTGTCCAAATTCCTGCCAGAACAACTTAAAGAAGGAAAGATTTATTTGCGTCATGGTCAGTCATGGTCAGAGTGCTCAGTCCATTGCAGTGGGGAAGGCATGGCGGAGCAGCTCACATCATGGTGGAGAGGAAGTGGAGAGAGGGACAGGAAGTAGCCAGAGATAATATATCCTGAAGGACCCGCCTCCAGTGACCTACTTCCTCCGGCTAGTTCCCACTTCCTAAAGCTTCCACAACCTCTCAAAATTGCGCCACCAGCTGGGGACCAAGAATTCAACTGCATGAGTCTGTGGGGGACATTTCACATTTAAACCATAACAGCCACACTGGGGACCAAGCTTCCACCCCATCATTCCTGTGAGTACCATGACCACTGGCCTGGCATTGACTTCCTAGCACTGAGATCAGCTGGTGATTCTTAGTGACTATTGGAGTGACACCCGGCTTCTCCACTAGCCTGTTGTTATTGTTGTTGTTAGGTGCCGTTGAGTCGTGTCCGACTCATAGCGACCCTCATAGGGTTTTCAATGGCTGACTGTTTTGGGATTGCCTTGGGAGTGGATTGCCAGTCCTTCTCCCATTTTTGCAGTACTGGGAATCAAACTTGGGACCTCAGAGATTGCAGAGCGGTGCTGTACCAACTGAGCTAAATCCCAGCCCCCACTAGCCTATAAGCTCCAGGAACTGAGACCTGCGCCTGTCCTCACCACTGCATACCTGGTGCCCAGCGTACACCAAGCCCTTCCCGAATACTTGTTGCGTGAAGGCCTCTGCAGAGCGCATCTTCCTCATGGAGACCACATGTGTTTCACAGTCCACAGTGTGCTCCCCTCCCCACCTCATCTAACCGCTTTTCTCCTTTGCTCAGGCCAGGCGGAGGCTCCCTCACGCCCTGCTCGACGTCCAGATGCCCTCTTCCTGGAAGAGACTCATGATCCTGTCTGTTCATGAGGACCCTGTGCCCACAGCAGCCTCCTTCAGGTGAGTGAAAGGGCGTCTCCGATTCACTATCTAGACACCATGCAGAACTCCCAGGCGGCCGCATCCTTGCATTCTAGACCACAGTGGCAGAAGCAGACCACATTGTTATTGTTGTTGTTAGGTGCCATTGAGTCGAGTCCCACTCATAGCAACCCTCATAGGGTTTTCAATGGCTGACTGTCTCGGGATTGCCTTGGGAGTGGATTGCCACGTCCTTCTCCCATGTTGCGGTGCTGGGAATTGAACTCAGGGCCTCAGAGACTGCAGAGCAGCACTCTACCAACTGAGCTAAATCCCTAGCCTCAGACCACATTAGGACCAAAGAAAAAACTACCCAATGCTTCCATCCTGTGGGTCTGCTGGGGGCAGTGGGAATGGGCTGCTCTGTGGGACCAGGGAAGGGTCAGGGGGACACATTCCTGCTTGTCATAACGAGCTACCCTGGGCAAACTTGCAAATGAAGTTAAGAGAGTCAAACCTTGCCATCAACTCCCGATGGATCAGACAGATGTGCAAGCTGCTGTTGGAGATGCAATGGCCCCCACCTGTGGCTGACATCTGCTGGAAGACCAGGACCCAGAGAGAGACTTGCAGAGTAGAGGCTGGGGAGGAGGGTCAGCCTTGTGGGGGCAGTGCCGGCAGGACTGGGGAAAGGGCCCAGGCTGTTCTCTCTGCCCTGTGGCACATGCGGCACCAGATGGCCACCACAGCCATGGCCATAGCTCCCATGTCTCACCCACCAGGCAGCCTTCTGGGGCTGGGATTTAGCTCAGTTGGTAGAGCACTGTGCTGCAGTCTCTGAGGTCCCAAGTTCAATTCCCAGCACCGCAAAAATGGGAGAAGGACCTGGCAATCCACTCCCAAGGCAATCCTGAAAACAGTCTGCCATTGAAAACCCTTTAAGAGTCGCTATGAGTTGGATACCGACTCGACAGCACCTAACAACAACAACAACAACAAGGCAGCCTTCTATCGCTCCTGGGGCTTCTCGAGCCTACAGTGGGCCAGGGTGCTGGTCCACTGGCTGTCGATTGTCTGGTTAGAAATGAATCAGCAGTGCCTGATGGACTTCAGTCTCTAGGGAGCCAGCCGGCAGGAGACACCAACTCCCCAAGCTGGGCACTGGGGCCTGGGGCTTCCCAGCTGCAGAAATGGGGCCAAGGGTTAAACCAGAGGTGCTGTCCTGAGACGCTGAAGAGGACCCTTCCATGCTCCAGAGGTCAGGGGTGCAGGGCTCCCAGAGGCAGCTCGTCTCTGGGCCTCAGCTAGAAGAGGCCTAACCCGGCCGGAAGCAACTGCAGGCTTCACTGGGGCCGCAGGCTCCTCTTCTAAGGTGACAGGTTGTCCCTCCCCACACGATGGCTTACATGTCCTGACAACAGTATGGCTGCCTTCCCCTGGAGTGTCCACCCCTAGAGGCCAGGAGGGAGGCTGCAGTGTGTTCTCCAACCTCGCCTCGGAAGTCACTCACAGCCATAGCCACCACTGGGCAGGAGCAGGTTTTAAAGCCCACGGGGGTGGGATTAGGCTTCTCTGGAAAGGAGAGGCATTGAGGGGTTCCTGGTCCTCTTAAAACCACCACACCTCCACAGGGGGCTTTCCAGAGCACACTTCCTGCCCCTGCTGCCCTCCTCAGCCCTTCAGGGCACCCTTCCTGAGCCCACAAGCCCTTTCCTGCTTCTGAGTCTCTCCTGAAGCGGCTCCCCGGCCTCCTCTGCTCTTCCCCCTCCTCATCCCCTGTCGAAATGCTCCTTATCCTCCAGGAACCGGCTCCAGAGCCACCTGGACCTCGCCACCTGCCCCACCTCGATGTTGGCTCTGCACCCCTCCTGAAGCCACCCTACCTCACCCTGCCACACGCTCATCATGCAAGGGCCACAGCTGCCGGCTATTGGGAGCTATGCAGGAGACAGCGGGACTCCTGTCCGCTGCCAAGGGGCAGCTCTGCACAGGACAGGGGCTCCAGACGCCTCTACAGGATGAAAGTGTAGATCAGTGCGCAGGTCCCAGGTCCTGGTCTGGCTCCAGAAACTGAGTGGCTTTTCCTGGGAAATTCTGGAGGCAATGGGAAAAGCTTCCCTGGTTCATGCAGCGCCACTCCTCTCCCGAGAGCCTGCACAGCAGCCGGCCTCCCAGGAAGGGCCTCTTTGCCTCTTCTGCCCCTGACCACACCACAGGCAGTGGGAATAGGCCAGTCGTACCTGCCTCCTGGGTATGATCTTGTTGTTGTTAAGGGCCATCGAGTCAGTCCAACTCACACCGATCCTCGTAGATGAAACATTACCCAGCACTGTGCTATGCCCTGCATTATTGTCAGTGCTTCTCTGCCATTCATAGGCTTTTCAATGGCTGATTATGTTTTGGGAGTGGGCTGCTGGGTCCGTCTCCCAAGCCTACAGCACCTGGTTTTCCCAGGCAGTTTCCCATCCAAGGACTAACCAGGCCAGACCCTGCTTAGCTTCTGAGTGCTGATGGGATCAGACGCCACAGTGGTATGGCTGCAGGAGAGTGTGCTCTCAGCATTCCAAAATGCATCTTCACAGCCACCTTCTATTAGAATCTTGCCACTACCATGCAAAGTGAGTCAGGAAGAGAGGAATACTACTGAAAAAATCCATATGGAAGCTCAGAGGGGTCAAGCAATTTGCCCAAAGCCACACAGCTAGGATTGGAACCTTTGAGTCTCTTTACTGAAGGTCCAGTTGCATCAGCCTTAACAGCAAACACTCTGGAAAGTGTCCCACACCCTGGTCTGTGAGTCTCACCTAAAAGTGAAAGAGGAGTCACTGCGGTACCCAGTGAGGGGTACCACTGTGGTCTCCTATCCTGTCAGATCTTACAAGCTAAGTAGGGTCAAGCTTGGTTAGTCCTTGGATGGGAGACTGCCTGGAAATGCAGGCTATTGCAGACTAGGGAAAAGGACCCAGCAGTTCATTACCCCCCCAAAAAAGAAGCCATTGAAAACTTTATGAATGACAAAGAAGTACTGACAATAGTGACAGGCATGACAGTGTCAGGGAGTGTTTCATATACAGGGTCACTATGAGTCGGACCCAACTCTATACCACCTAACAACAGTGGTACTGGAGTTTGACATTAATTATTTTAGTAGAGCGATAAAGTAGATAATTACTCAGGTTTATTGAACTAAATGCAGTGCTTGGGGCTTTTGGTACCATGTCCTAAGTCTATATCACAATCCTAAGAAGTAGACTTTGTTATCCACATGTTACTGGTTAGGTTACCGAGGTTCAGAGAAGAAACCTCTCCAAGGTCACATAGCTCACAAATAAGGGCACCAAGATTTGAACCCCAAAAGAATGTTGCGCTCCAAAGCCCACCCTTCCCTCTCCATCATGCATTGCCTGACCACCTTCAATGCTGTGCTGACAGAGGGTATAGGAATAAGATGCTGCCCTTTGCCAAAAGAGACAAGCTGTCCAAGAAGGCCAGGCATGGGCAAATGGGCTGTGGTCTCAGGCTAGAATCTCCCTGTCTGGTACAATATAATTTTTCCAGTCTAATTCATTGCTCCTCCATGCCACAGCTTTAAAAGGCTGAGTGATGAGTGATGACTGGCTCCCCTAGAAGGGCCATGTGATAAGGAGGGGTGCTGAGCATCCTCTCCTTGCAGGAGCTTTAGGGAGACCAGGGCCCAAGGCCTTGATAGTGAGGGTTGTTGATGGGCACTGGCCCTGGAAGCCTCCCAGAGGAGCCTCAAGCGGAAGAAATGAGGCCTCCCTCAGGCCCAGGGCAGGAGTGGATCTTGAAGGTGGGGACGGCATGCTCATCCCAGCAGCCTGAGAGGTGTCAGGTGTCCCTTGCACTGGCTGCAGAGGACCCAAGTCCTGCCCCCTCCCGCATCCCGGCTGGGGAGGCCATTAGCTGAGCAGATGGGCCGTCTTGTCCCCTTGCCCTCTGCGCCGCCTGTTCCTCTTTCCCCTTGTGCCCCAGGGGTGTGACCGCCTCTTTCTCACCTTCTTCCAGCACAGAAATGTTCAACATCACCTCACAAGTCCTCACGCCGGCTCTTAACGGGACCCTGTCCCAGGCTGGCAACTGCCCGGACACGGAGGTGTGGGGCTGGCTCAACGCCATCCAGGCCCCCTTCCTCTGGGTCCTGTTCCTGCTGGCCACGCTCGAGAACCTCTTCGTCCTCAGTGTCTTCTGCCTGCACAAGAGCAGCTGCACCGTGGCGGAGATCTACCTGGGGAACCTGGCGGCCGCGGACCTCATCCTGGCCTGCGGGCTGCCCTTCTGGGCCATCACCATCGCCAACAACTTCGACTGGCTCTTTGGCGAGGCCCTGTGCCGCGTGGTGAACACCATGGTCTACATGAACCTGTACAGCAGCATCTGCTTCCTGATGCTGGTCAGCATCGACCGCTACCTGGCCCTGGTGAAGACCATGTCCATGGGCCGCATGCGCGGGGTGCGCTGCGCCAAGCTCTACAGCCTGGTGATCTGGGGGTGCACGCTGCTGCTGAGCTCCCCCATGCTGGTGTTCCGGACCATGAGGGAGTACAGCGACGAGGGCTTCAACGTCACGGCCTGCGTCATCGTCTACCCGTCCCGCAACTGGGAGGTGTTCACCAACGTCCTCCTGAACGTGGTGGGCTTCCTTCTGCCGCTGAGCGTCATCACGTTCTGCACGGTGCAGATCCTGCAGGTGCTGCGCAACAACGAGCTGCGGAAGTACCAGGAGATCCAGACGGAGAGGAAGGCCACCGTGCTGGTGCTGGCCGTGCTGCTGCTCTTCGTCGTGTGCTGGCTGCCCTTCCAGATCAGCACCTTCCTGGACACGCTGATGCGCCTGGGCGTCCTCTCGGGCTGCTGGGACGAGCACACCGTCGACGTCATCACGCAGATCAGCAGCTACCTGGGCTACAGCAACAGCTGCCTCAACCCTCTGGTCTACGTGATCGTGGGCAAGCGCTTCCAGAAGAAGACCCGGGAGGTGTACCGGGGCGTGTGCCGGAAGGCAGGCTGCGTGGCGGAACCCGCGCCGACCGAGAGTTCCATGGGCACGCTGCGCACCTCCATCTCCGTGGAGCGCCAGATTCACAAACTGCAGGACTGGGCCAGGAGCAGCCAGTGAGCGGACGCCACCTGGGCTACCGTTAGTGTGGGTGAGGATAGACAGACAGACAGACAGACAGGTGCTCTTCGGTACGGGCTCAGGAAGGGGCACGTGGCGTCCCACGTGTCCCAGAGCCATGAGCCGGTGTCTCCAGGGAAACACGGTAGAATAATTCCCACGCTGCCCAACTGCATGGGCACGCTGGGAGGAGGAGGTGACCTGGTCACAGCCAAAATTCCCGGAAACACAGCAGTATTATTCTTATTGGCTGGCGCTCTGGGGCCAGCCTGCTCGTTCCCGCGAGTGGAGGGGGTGTAGGGCAGGGACAGGAGTGACTGAGCTTCCCTCCCATGTGGCATCCCTCCTGGCTCCAGCGTGACAGCTCAGGTTTCCAAGAGAACTGCCACCCAGCGTTGGTGCCATGGCTGAGCACACACATGGCTTGGATGGACCATCGCCCTGGGTTTCATTCATCCACATAGTGTGGACTTTGGAGGATGATTTCTCGGATTAAATGAAGGTTAAACTCCGAGGGGTCCCTGATGAGAACCCAGAGACCGGGACTCTGTTTCTCCTCTCACCAATGGACAAGGCAATCTATGCAAAAGAAGACCCCACTGAGCACTTATTGAGTATTTGCTGTATAAGCAGCTGTGAACCTTGTGGGAGAGAGAGAAGAAAGACATGACGCAGTCCATGCGTTAAAGGACAGTAGGGGTGCCTGAGCACTTGCGGTCACCAGAAGGCTCTCCTAAGACACTGTCAGGCAAGGCACTGTGCGGGGGGAGAAAGCAGAGAGGGGAGGAGTCCTAGGTCCCAGCTCAGCCTATAACCAGATGCACAATCCCCTTGCCAGGCATCTAAGTACGTTGAAAAGCAAAAGGTGCTACATGAGTGAGTGAGGCCTGTTGGGTACCTGCACGGGGATACGTTTATTATAAGGAAAAGACGTGGATTTAGGAACTGCTATCTGGAGAAGGATCGACTGAAGCCACGGGCCGAGTACAGCACGTGCCAGCAGCTGCTCAATTCTCTTCCCTTCCTTCCACCTGTCCTTCCCGTCACCCTGTCTCCCACTCCACACTCAAGCGTTTGAGGGGAGGCCACCCCTGCAAGGCCTGTACCAGGCTGGGTTATCTGGGCCAGGGACTATGTGACCCTGAGGGAGCCCTTGGGGACAAAGCACCCGCATGTTGGAGAGGTCAGTGGCTAAACAGACATGGAGAAGCCCTCCCCAAATGTTTTCCCCGTCAATGAGTTTCCCATAAGAAGCAACTTCAGGGAGCTGGGTGGGGGCGGGCCAGGGTGGCCTCAGTTGTCAAGGGGGGAAGACAGGCCAGCATCCCTGTCCACAGGCCGGGTCTTTTGCAAGAGCTGATTTTTCTGTATGTCTTTATGTGCTGCCTCCTATGGCCAGCATGATGCCAATCGCCTAGGGAGACCCGGAGGATGGACCACCCAGACTCCAGCATGAAGCTGCTTAGCACCAAGGCAGGGAGCTGATGGAAAACAGGGGATGGGTGTTTGGCAGCCACCTGACCGTTTCCGGGGAGGCTGGGACCTAGGAAGACTTGGGTGGCAAAGAGCCCATGAGTCCTGACCCATCTGACTGAATTTCCTTCCCACCCAGCCTTCCTCCATCATTCTACCCCAGTAGACACATTTGTAGCAGGAGAAAGAAGACAGGCGACATAGACGTGGGCACTAGAATTCAGTATTTGAGCGAAACCAACCCACACACGTATCATGAATGAGAAACACGGGCTGCCTGTGACGAGGTACAGCGCCAGGTCCTCAGCAGAGGGGTGGCGGTCTTCGGGCTCCAGAGTACAGCTGGCCACAACCTGGGCTCCTCATGGTCACCACAGGAACAGCAATGGCTAAACTGGACTGGGACTGTGGAGGGGAGCCCTCTGTGTTCAGTGTTGATCCTCTGATTAAAAAAACAGGTCTGTCCTGTAAACTACACAAAGTGCTGTCCCATTATAAAGAGGATGCAACTCACGTACCAATGAGGGAAGGGGGGCCCGTGGCAGCAGGTGTCTCTTCTGCACAGTATAATAAACGGCTGAGAGTTTTGCATAGCTCTTTCGTTTGTCACAGTTTCTGAAACCCCTGAGCTCTGTCTCAGAGACATCACCTGGGGCAATCGGGCACCTTGGGGATAAGGGATCCACTCTTCCTCAGGCATCTGTCCTGTAGATCTGTGGTCTCCAAGGTTCTGCAACTGGGGATTTCCATGAGTTAAAAAAATAAAATGACCCACTAGGTATACTTATTAATATGTATTAAAATGTACATTCTAAAATATACTCAAGAAGTAGTAGAAGAAAATTCATAAGAATGGATAAAATACAGAACCAGGTGTAGTGGTGCATGCCTGTAATCCCAGTAACTTAGGAGGCAGAGGCAGGAGGCTCACAAGTTTGAGACCAGAGGCGGTCTGCGTAACTTAGTGAGACCCTGTCTCAAAAAAGTAAAAAATGGGGTGAGGGTGCAGCTCAGTGGTCCAGCACTTGCAAAGCATGCTAGTGCGAGGCCATGGGTTCAACCCCCAGGGGTTGAACAAAATATTAACTGTTTGAATATTTTTCCCCATCCTACTTTCCTCCATGCATAACTTATTACCAAACTCGCATCAGGTGCCCATAAGGCTCCATGAGGCCGTAGACTCACAAAGATGGCAGCGATTCGCTCATTCATTCACAGAGGACCAGTGCTCCCCAAACTTCCCAGGCTGCAGACAGTGCAACTGTTAGGAATCAGGCCATACAGCAGGAGGTGAGCAGCAGGCACATGAACTTCATCTGTATTTACAGCCTCTCCCTGTCACTCACATTACCACCTGAGCTATGCCCCTGGCCTATGGAAAATTGTCTTCCACAAAACCAATCCCTGGTGCCAAAAAGTTTCAGGACACAGTTATTTGACTTTCCCTTCAAATAAGGGCTGGGATTTAGCTCTGTTGGTAGTGTGCTTGCTCTGTACCATCTGAGGCCCTGGCTTCAATCCCCAGCACCACAAAAATGGGAGAAGGACTTGGCAGCCCACTCCCGAAACAATCCCAGAACAATCAGCCATTGAAAATCCTATGAATAGCAGAGAAGCGCCGACATGGTGTCGGGCTAGGCACAGTGTGACTCCACGACACATAACAATAATAAACTTCAGACAAGGAGTATCCCCTATGTTGGTGTCCAGATCAAAGGCCACTTCTCCCATGTTCTCAGCAATGGGGAACTCTACCCATTCCATTCTGGCACCCCTTCATTCTCCACACTTTCATTCATTCACTCAGGCATTGAACAAAACTTCATCCTGTGCCTCCAGAAATAGCACTGTGTAGCCACACACACATCCATCCATGCCAGAAATCTGGCTCCGTGTCCAGTGTGCCACCTCCATCCCTTACAGAGTAGACAGGCACTATTTTTAGACTCCACCCCCCCAAGAGTTCTGGATCTGTCTGCTTCTTTCCATGCCCAACCATCATCTCTGTCTTGTTAAAATCCACATATTATTTTATGCAGAAGAGAAAATCTGTGTGCATAAACAAAAATACATTTACAATAGTTGAAAGTATTCATTTCTGAAAATGTACTACCATGTTGCTATAACAGAATATATGGAGAAATAAGTGGATTAAAGTTGAAATCATATTATAGTTTCAAGGTGGGAAAACAGAATTTTAAAATTTAAATTTAAATCACAGTTTGCATGTGCATGTGTATTGCTGCACAACAAATTTTCACGGGCTTGGTCAGATAAAACAGCACGTGACCTCATGGTTTCTGAGGACCAGCAATGGGGCATGGCGTAGGGCGGTCCATGTCTCAGGATCTTGCGTGGCTGTGGTGTAGGCTGCAGGTGAGCTGTCTTCTCCTCTGGGGCAGGGAGGAATCTGTTTCCATGCTCACTCATGTCCTTGGCAGAATTCACTTCCCAGCAGCTGTGTGACAGAGGCCACCGGCTTCCTACTGCCTCTGGGCAGTGGGCTTTTCTCAGATCCTGAAGGTGCTCCACAAGGTCACCACATATGAGTTCACAACCTGGCTGTTTCTTCTTCAAGGCCAGCGGGTGACTCTGTCACTCCAGTGCTGGAACTGAGGCTGACACAATGTAACAGCATAACCATGGAGTGGAAGCCAATCACTCTTATCATATTCTCTGGGTTAGAAGGAAGTCCCAGATCTAGCCACACTGAAAGGGAGGGGGTCATTCAATAACATGTCCCACGAGGATTCACCTTCAAGTGTATCCATTTTAAGACATGTCTCAACCATCGTCTTACTGTTCTCTGCACCTCCAATATTAGCCACCATCATCTCCTGAGTATTACTCTCCATTCTGAAATCAATGGCATCTTTTAAGAGGACAATGGTGGGCTGGAGATATAGCTCAGTGGTAGTGCACTTGCCTAGCCTATGCAAGACCTTGGGTTTTATCCTCAGCACTGGAAAAAAAATATAAGGACTACAAATGCCCTCCTCGGAGGCTGTCAACATGAAGCCCAGCACCTATGAGCTAAGGATTTAGGATCAGGGAGATGTGGAATCCCCTTCTGGTTCTGCCCTGGGCTCTTATTTGCTGTGTGCTCTTGACTGTTCCATCTAGCCTTTCTGAATCTATGTGTCCTCATTTGTAAATATGGACAACTATGGCATCTACCTCACAGAGCTATGAACAAGGTTGATAAAGGAAAGTGTTTAGCATCCCACTGCCATGCATTGGCACTGAGCATGTGTAGCTGTGATGATGATGATGGTGATGATGGTGACAGTGATGGTGATGATAGTGGTGATGGTGATGATGGTGATGGTGGAGCTGGTGATGATGGTGAGGGTGGTGATGATGGTGATGGTGGTGATGATGTTGGTGATGGTGATGGTGGTGATGGTGATGGTGGTGATGGTGATGGTGGTGATGGTGATGGTGGTGATGATGGTGATGATGGTGATGGTGATGGTGGTGATGATGGTGATGATCATGGTGATGGTGATGGTAGTAATGGTGATGGTGATGATGATGGTGATGGTGATGATGATGATGGCGGTGATGGTGATGGTGGTGATAATGGTGATGGTGATGGTGGTGGTGGTGTTGGTGATGATAGTGATGATGATGGTGATGGTGATAATGATGACAGTGATGGTGGTGGTGGTGATGGTGATGATGGTGATGGTGATGATGACGGTGATGGTGATGATGACAGTGATGGTGATGATGATGACGTGACAGTGATGGTGATGGTGATGGTGGTGATGGTGATGGTGATGATGGTGATGATGATGGTGATGGTGATGGTGATGGTGATGATGGCGGTGATGGTGATGATGACGGTGATGGTGATGATGATGACGTGACAGTGATGGTGATGGTGATGGTGGTGATGGTGATGGTGATGATGGTGATGGTGGTGATAGTGATGGTGATGATGATGGTGATGGCGATGGTGGTGATGGTGATGGTGATGATGGTGATGGTGGTGATAGTGATGGTGATGATGATGGTGATGGTGATGGTGACGGTGATGGTGATGGTGATGGTGATGATGGTGATGGTGGTGATAGTGATGGTGGTGATGATGGTGGTGGTGATAATGGTGGTTATGGTGATGGTGGTGATGATGAGGGTAGTGACGATGGTGATGGTGGTGATGGCAATGGTGGTGAAGATGGTGGTGATGGTGGTGATGGTGAGCGAGGTGATGATGGTGCTGGTGATAGTGGTGATGACAGTGGTGGCGATGAGGACACTCTCCACAGGGAAACCCTGCAGCAGCGTCCCATCCCTCTTGGGATAAAGCTACACACGCATATGTGGTTTGCAAGACCCTGTGTGACCTAGCCCCTGCCTGGCCGGTCTCCCCGTGTCTACTTCCTAGCTCAACCTTTACCCTCCAGCCACACTGGCCCCATGTGCCTGCGTGGATCCCAGGAGATATCCCACTCTCACCCTGCTTCCCAGCAGCCTGCACCCCTCATGGAGCACCCTGAGCCCACAGTGTTTGAGGGAGCTCCCTCCTCCAGGGGATGGAGATGTGCAAGTGATTTATCACTCATTTAGGACAGTAGAGAACTCTGCAGTCCCAAGGGACACCAAGGCAGGACTTTGGGAGAGAGGTTCCCTCCCACCCATTCACACCATAGCTGGCAACAGCAGCGGCTCCTCCACTCACGACCCTCCTGGGCTCTGGGAAGCAAGGGCCATGGGAAGAAGCCCAAATGGGCCTCAGGAAAACAAGCAAGGGCCCAGCTCCTGCCCCAGCCCTGGCCGGGGGCTATGGCCAGGCAGAGATGCACACTGGACGCCAGGTGGCCCCACCGGAAATGATGTTAGTAAGGATGGCCTGGCTGACGTATGAAGATACTTGAGCTCCATCTTTGTGACTCGGGAGGCCAAGGCTCTCCTTGGTAGAACCCAGCAATGCGCTTCACTCTCTCTTCGCTACCCAATCCCTGACCCCACTGCAAAGACTCACACAGCCCTGCCCCTTCACCCGAGCCCCTGGAGGATGTGGGGTCAGAAACGAGCAAAGGGCTCACGGTCTGGCAATAGAGTGGCTGACAGCTTAAGGCTGGTTTGTGT
The DNA here is from genome assembly GCA_007922755.1 of Pedetes capensis. Classification (NCBI taxonomy): domain Eukaryota; kingdom Metazoa; phylum Chordata; class Mammalia; order Rodentia; family Pedetidae; genus Pedetes; species Pedetes capensis. The sequence continues at coordinate 85,445 of VMDO01005759.1, read as the reverse complement.
AGGAAATTATCTGGACACACCCAAGGTGGACTGGGAGGGTGCCGGTGCCAAGGCCCACTCGGTCTGGGCCAAGGTCTGAGCCCTCCCCGGATCCTGTCCTATTCCTGCCATCTCTGGTTACCCTTAACCCAGGAACCTGGACTGGGACCTATTTGACTCCCTAAGAGCTAATCTACCTAAGTCCCAGTTCACCTTTCACCTGTGGTCTCTCCTTAACCTATTACCTCTCCCATGGAGTGATTTAAGATGGCCCCCAAACAGCCCAGCTCTGGGGTGGCCTTTTTCAGCCTGATTGGCCTCCCAGAGCTATCTAATTGGTTATTAAGGAAAGCTCAGTGATTGGTCCAGCCTGCACCTAACCCCCCAATCATAAGTGCACTTTTCCAAGCCCTCACACAGAGAGCTGCTCCTCCTGGCCTGAGCCGCTCTCTGATTGGTTGCACCCTGGTCCACACCCCCACTTAGATTGTATGTAAGTAGACCACCGACTACCCCAGGCGTCCTTTTGTTTCTTTCTTCCCGACCACCTTGACTCTGATTGTCACACCCTACACCTGACTTCACTGCTTCGATCATCCAGACCTTCAATCAAGCCACCAAGAGGCAAGACTCCAAGGTCAAGAAAGAAGACCTTCAGCAAACCAAGAAGAGCTCTCAACCCCCCCTCCCCGTGCCAGGGAGGAGGTGAGAGGAGAAGATGACCGGCGAGAGGCAACATCACCGGATCATCAACGCAGCCAGCGAGGACGTCAGGGCTGTTTGTCACTCTGATACAGAGATGTTACTCCATCATAGCAGCAGCAACCTGTGCTATCGGCAAGAGAGCTTTAGGCTCTCCAGCAAAGGAGCAGCTTAATAAAGTTCCTGTTTCTTTTATATAAGAAGGCTCCTGAGGTCCTTCTTGGTACCACCAACCAGTTCTTGCCTGCCCCCGAGGGTCCCAGAGTGCACTGGTGTTGAGGTGAAGCTCCGTGGTCTTTTGCCAGGTTGGAGCGGACCCCAACAGGTTTGTGGAGTTTTGTGGAGGTCAGGCCTAGGTCAATCAGGCCCAGCAAAAGACTCAGAGTTTGGAACTCTGGACGGACTTTGTCACCACCACTCCGGGAGGCAGGTCATTGTGTGATCTCCAGTTCATAGGGGGAAACTGAGGCCAGTGAGGGGAAGAACTTGCTAAGGCCACACAGCTCTCAAGGAGAGTGCTGGGAAGCCCTGCCTACTGAGGGTTGCACACGCCTCAAGAAACAGGATGTGAACTGTCAGGAGAGACCCTCTAGGCAAGCTCTTCCATGAAGCGCTTCTTAGCAGGGGCTTGGGCTGTGTCCACCACAATAAAGGTGTTGTGAGTGCAAATGCTCTCCACTTTACAACGGCTCCACTTAGGATTTTTTTTTTTTTTAATTTTTTTTTTTTTTTTGCGGTACTGGGGTTTGAACCCAGGGCCTCGCGCCTGCATGCTTTGCAAGTGCTGGACAACTGAGCTGCGCCCCCAGCCCATTTTTTTTAAACTTTTTTGAGACAGGGTCTCGCTAAGTTGCCTCTGGTCTCGAACTTGCGATCCCCTCCCCCCCCCCCCCCCCCCCCCCCCCCCCCCCCCCCCCCCCCCCCCCCCCCCCCCCCCCCCGCCTCTGCCTCCCGAACCACTGGGATTATAGGCGTGCGCCACTGCGCCTGGCCTCCACTTAGGATTTTTTGACATTGTTTCTGTTAGGCACCATCCAGCAGGGTCCTACTCATAGTGACCTATGTACAGCAGAACCAAACACTCCCCGATTCTGTCCCAGGCACACGATCTTATTTATTTTTAAGCCCATTTCTGTAGCCACTGTGTTAGTCCATCTAGTGGAGGGTCTTCCTTTTTTTCGCTGACCTGCCACTCTCCCAAACATGATGTCTTTCTCCAGGAATTGGTCCCTCCTGACTACATGTCCAAAATACATAAGTCACAGTCTAGCTATCCTTGCTTCCAAGGAGCACTCTGGTTGCACTTCTTCTAGGACAGATCTGTTGGTTCTCTTGGCAGTCCGTGGTATATTTGGTATTTGTCTCCAGCACCATAATTCAAAACCATCCATTCTTCTCCTGTCTCCCTTTTTTTGACTTTACAGTGATGTAAAAGCCATGTGCACTCAGTAGACACAGCACTTCCTGTTTCTAAGTTGGACCTTTCCCTGGCTCACAGTACGTGGCCAGTTCTCGCTGTGTGCGTGGGAGAGTGAGCAAGACTACAGCCCCGTGCTGGTGGACCGCAGCGTCCGGTGGGACAGATGCATTTTGTCATGTTCTACTGACGCCATCTGGGAGAAGGGCCTGGCAATCCACTCCCAAGCCAATCCCGAAACAGTCAGCCATTGACAACCCTATGAGGGTCACTATGAGTATGAGTCGGATACCGACTCGACAGCACCTAACAACAACAACAACTGATGCCATCTTCGACTTACGATGGGTTTCCTGGGACAAGGCCCCTCATGAGTCGGGGAGCACCTGTGCTCGCTCCCACCAAAGGACCCCCTGAGAGCCAGGCAGCCCTCTCCGCACACCGAGGTGTGGATAGCAGTTCCTTGATCTGCAGTTCGCATGTTATGCAGTTCACCCTGCGTCAGCTCTCAGTTCCGTACAGAGTTGTGCAATCCTCACTGCACTCCAATTCCGGAACCGCCTCGTCACCCCAAAATGAAATCCTAGACCCATTAGTGGTCACTGCTAATTCCTCCCTTCGCCGCTCTGGCAGCCGCTAATCTCTCTGTCTCTCGATTTGCCTTTCCCAGACATTTCAGATGGAGAGACTCACACAAGGCAAGCCTTCTGTGTCTGGCTTTTCTCACCTGCCTCCCACTGAGATCCTATATTTAGTTATAGGGAGAATCTGGGGGCCAGACCTTGAGTCTTTACCACGCCACCTACTCACTGCGTGACCTGGGCCAGCCACGTTCCTCCTCTCCTCTCCCCCAACCTTCAGCCTCAGTTTCTTCATCTGTAAGGTGGAGAGTTAGCACCGTAAGTGTGCCATCTCAGTCCAAGGTTGTGACCCTGGGAAGGGGCTCTGTATCCTATAAAGGACATTGCTAACGGGAGGGGAGCGCCCTGCCCATAGAGCCAGGTCCCTGGTGCCCATCTCAGTTCAGCCACCTCCTGGCTGTGGGAATTTGGACAAAGTCAGTTAATTTCTCTGTTCCTGTTTTCGTATTAATAAAACGCATTGTGAAGTTGAAGCAAGATAAAGCTGTTGAAAGGAGCTGACTAGGGCTCCCCAGGAGAACGCACGGTGCCCTGGAAGTTCAGAATGTGGCCTCACTGGGGAGTAGAGTCTTTGAGAAAGTAATATGTCAAAGTGAGTTTACACTCAATCAGACTGGACCCTAAATCCAATGACTGGCATCTTTCTAAGAGGACGGGAGCCACACGGAGACTCAGAGAGAAGGGCTTGGAAGGAGACAAGAGCGTAGAGGGAATCTCTACGAGCCAAGGAGCGTGAAGGGTTTCCAGAACCTCTCGGAGCTGGGAGGGGTGGTGCGTGGCTTCCCCTCCAGCCGCCTTGAACCCCTTTTCTGGCTAGGCTAGGAAGAGCAGATGTCCTGAGAAAGAATATGTCAGGCTATCCTGAAGAACTCCAGAGGTTTTATCAAACAGAGACTGCTGTGGCTTTCTCCATGGTCACACAGCATGGTGGGGGCCAGGCCCCAGAGCACACACACAGGCTTCAGCTCTTGGGTTTAAACCTTGTCTCTGCAGACCCAGGACAGGGGCCGTCCCACTTCTTTCCTTGTCCCCAGGCCTCAGGGTGTCTCAGAGCGGGTTAAGGAGAGGCGGAAGGGCCCGGTTCCTGGCTTCCAGACCTCCCAGGCACCAAGCCTACTAGTATGAGTTAGTGTATAGATGACCCTGAAACGTGGCCAAAGATGGGGTTCCGGCCTCCCTGGGAATCCTCTCCCCACTGGGAGTTCCCCTCCCCGGCCCCTGGTGGGGGCCAGCAGCAAACATCTGTTTCCTCTCTAGCAGGACAGCTGTGTCTCTATCGTCTCTATCTGCAGCCGCACTGTCTCTGTCCTGTGCAACAGCAAAGTGATGGCACCAGGTATGGAGCCTGATAGGAGCTCTCAGGGCCCGGCCACCTCCCCATAGGCTCCCACACTGCAAGGCGGTCTGCTCCGTGGATGAGGAAATCGAGGCTGGGGGGGGGCAGCGTAGGAAATGGTAACGATGGGTAATGATGGGTTGAAGATGGAAACTGTGGAAATGACTCCGTGCCCCACTCCTGCCACACTGACATCGCTACCAGCCCCTAAGGACCAGGGTCTTGCCTCAGGATCAGACTTGTTTACAAAGCCTTGGCCCCCTGGAGAGAATGATGGCCCCAACCACCATCTGTGCTGGGGACTTTTAGGTGCCACCGTAGCTGGTCGATGTTACTCAGCTATCTGATCAGACAAGAACCAAGCTCTTGCCCTGGAGGCATCGTGGAGATGTGGTTAACACGCTGCAGTCGGTTGACGATAGGCGCGGGAGTTACCCTGGATAATGCGGGTGCACCTCATCTACTCCATGAGCAATCCATGGCGGGGCAAAGAGCGGACGCCACAGATTCCCAGAGGACAAAGTCGGCTTCAAGACTACAGCACCAAGCCGGGCACGGTGGCTCACGCCTGTAATCCCAGCCACTCAGGAGGCAGAGGCGGGAGGATCGCAAGTTCGAGATTAGAGGCAGTCTGTGTAATTTAGCAAGACCCTGTCTCAAAAAGTAAAAAATTGGGCTGGGGGTGCAGCTCAGTGTTCCAGTACTTGCAGAGCATGCAAGCACGAGGCCCTGGGTTCAATCCCTAGTACCACAAAAAAAAAAAAAAAAAGACTACAGCACCGACCCCACCTGGGATTTCAGCCTGCTCTCCTGCCCTAAAGATTTCACACAGGTGGACGAGACCAGCCCTGGAGCCAGGTCCTCACAATAACTCCCAATATAGATGATACATAGATGACAGACGGTTGACAGATGGGTCAATCGATCATAGATTCAGAGACATCGGGGCAGAGATAGGCAGATATCCCATTTGTTGTCTCTCTGGAGAGCCCTGACTGATGAACACCTATGCCAACAACTCTGAAATGCACAGCTCTCTTCATAGGAGCTGCCTCTGCTCCCCACTGCCACTGGGGATCCCCATTTAGGCATTTCACATGTATCTCAAACTTAAGTCCAGCTTGACTTTTTTGGGGGGAAAGACTTCATTTTTTGAGACATAGGGTCTTGCTATGTAGCCCAGGCTGGGCTCAAATTTGCCATCCTCCTGCCTCAGCCTCCCAAGTGTTGGGATTACAAGGATGTGCCAGTGTGGCTGGCACCAATCTGACTTTTGTAATTGTCTCTTTAAGAATCATATTCTTTCTTCATTTCTCCCATTTCAGTAAGTGGTAATCCAGCTGGGCGCAGTGGCGCATGCCTGTAATCCTAGCGGCTCGGGAGGTGGAGGCAAGAGGATCGCAAGTTTGAGACCAGAGGCAGTCTGTGTAACTTAGCAAGACCCTGTCACAAAAAGTAAAAAAAAAAAAGGGGGGGGGGCTGGGGGTGCAGCTCAGTGGTCCAGCACTTGTAAAGCATGGAAGTGGGAGGCCCTGGGTTCAACACCCAGTATGGAAAAAAAAAAAAAAAAGTAAAGAAAAATCTTTACTTCTTTCCATTTCCCCTTTCCCTTTTCCTACATGCCACCCACTACCAAGTGGTCCCATCTCCGCCTCCAAACTGCATCTCTCGTCCTCTCACATCCCCATCTCCTTGGTAGTGACATCTGTCACACAGGAGCATGGCGATCCTTCCAAAGGCTTAGACCCCATCCGAGCTTCCCCCTTTCTGGCAGGTGCGGTGCTGGGCCACTCGGATGCCCTTTGGGAACAAAGAACTATTTATCAGCCCAGCTACCAGGAACGCTGTCTCCATCCATCCTAGCAACCTCCTCAGTTGAAGGGTGCTGCCTCACTCAGGGACACGCCCCTTTGCAGGGCATCCTCCATGATGGCGAGAGCCCAGCCCTCTGCCCCAACTCAGACAGTTGGAAGTGTTAACCCATCTCCCGTATTCTCACACATCAGCTCAGGCTTTCCCTAAGACGGCCTGACAGCTTGGTCTTTCCCTTTGCTTGATCTTCCTGCCCTTTCCTTTCTGAGGTCCTGACCTCTCCAGCCTCCTGCAAACTGCAATGTCACTGAACTAGAAAACTCCCAGCTGCTTCAGCCACGCCACCAGCCCAGGGTGAGCTGGCCCTGTCCATCCTCTGCTTCCTGAAGCCGTCCAGCTGCTGCACCCAAGGCACTCTGCTACCCTTTCTTTCTTCAGTCCCTCAAGCACACCAAGCCACCCCCGTCTCAGGACCTTTGCTCATGCTGTGTCTGCTGCCTGCACCGAGCTCTTCCTACTCAACAACAGGTTTCCTGTCATGCTCAGGACTCAGCACAGATTCTCCCGCTGCCTCTGTGATCTCCCTAAGGCCACAGCCTCACGCCTCTGTGCCATGGACCCCTGCATCCTCTTCTGTTTCTGCATAGCACTCATGATTGGCATCCCCATGTTTCTTTGACAAACTGTCAAGTAGGCAAGGGCGGCACATTCTTGGTGCTGTGGGCCTGGCTCTTCCCTGGGAAGGACTGGGGCGGGCTGGCTCCCTCTCTCTGCACCATGCTCCCAGCACTCCACCCATGTTGGGCTCCACTTCTGCTTAATCCTCTTCCCTGCATGGAACCACGAGTCCATTCAGGCCCTGCCCGTGGGTAGGGGCTGCCTGGTCCTCATGGAAAGAATGCCTAATGGGGGGCGTGGGGCTTGATGCCAAGCTCCAGGTGAGCTGTCCACAAACACTGGCGCACATGTGTGTGTTATAACCCACATATAACCCACATACTTGGTCCTTCCAAACTCCTATCCATCTCTCAAAACCCAGCTCAAATAGCCTTCCCCATGCAGCTTTCCCACGTGCTGCCTATGAGTCAGTTTCAAGCAAAACAGAACCGACAGGAGACGAGACGATAGAGACATAGATAGGTAGGCGGGTGGGTGGGTAGTTGGGTAGGCAGGTAGCTGGATGTAGACATACAGAGTGGTCATAAGGAGTTAGCTCGCGTGATTGTGGAGGGGAGGAGGTCTCCCAGTCCGCTGTCTACAAGCTGGAGACCCAGGAGAACTGGTGACATGAGGGCAGAAGGAGACAGGTGTCTCAGCCCGAGGACTGTGAGGCAGAGAGCATGAAGTCCCCTCCCCCTCCACGCGCTGCTTGTTCTAGTCACTCCTGTGGGTGGGAGGGGCCAGTCCACACTGGGAAGAACTATCCACTTCCCTCAGTCTACTGGTTGGATGTGAACCTCTCCAGAAACCCTCACAGACACAGAAATCATTCACTCACCCACCTGGGCTCCCCACGGCCCGGTCCAGCTGACACACGAAATCGCCCGTCACTCTCTGCCTCGGGCACAAGGACTCCTTCTCATCTTCACACTTGGACGGAGCCCTGGCGCCGCACTGCCACTTTGCATTCCACACATACTGTCACCAGATGTCAATGTGACTCTGTTCTCGGCCAGCCTGAGCTCCTCTGGGGGCAGAGAGAGGGCTTGGCCACCTCGGTACCCCCAGCACATGCGTTGGCTCTGGTACCCACAGGGGGTTCCGGACATGTTTGCTGACATAAGACAAACTACTCATGTTCTTATGTGTAAATAAACAGGGCTATGAATTCATTCGGGCTGGGATTTAGCTCAGTTGGTAGAGCGCTGCACTGCAGTCTCTGAGGTCCCAAGTTCAATTCCCAGCACCACAAAAATGGGAGAAGGGCCTGGCAACCCACTCCCAAGGCAATCCCGAAACAGTCAGCCATTGAAAACCCTATGAGGCTCGCTATGAGTCAGATACCAACTTGATGGCACCTAACAACAACAACAATGAATTCATTCAGCAAGCATTTAGTGAGCACTTGTTATGCATCAGTCTGGGGTATAGTTCAGTTGGTAGAGTGCTGCACTGCGCTCTCTGAGGTCCTGGGTTTGATCCCCAGCATTGCAAAAATGAAAGAGGGTGTGGCAACCTACCCGGAAGCAATCTTGAAACAATCAGCCATTGAAAACCCTATGAAAAGCAGAGAGGCACTGACATAGTGCGAGGCATGGCACAGTGTTGGAGAGTATTTCCTTCTGTTGTACATAGGGCCGCTGTAAGTCGGATCTGACTTGATGGCGCCTAACAACAACAACAACAACAACAACATTATGTATCATCATTCCAGTTATAGGAGTTGGGACTAAGACCTGAATCTCAAGAGATGAATCCTTGCCTGGTGGCGCTCCCATGCTGGCGAAGGAGGCAGGAAGTGCCAACAATCATGGTGCGCAGCACGCAAGAGGTGATAAGGACCATGAGGAGCGACAGGGCAGGAGAGTAGGGAGGTTGTTCCAGGCAAGAGCTTTGATTTAGAGGGGCAAACGCGACCCCGTGGGAGGGCTGCTTCAGGCAGACAGAGAGGGCAGCGCACAGGTGCTGGGGGAGAGGGTGTGGCATGTCCAAAATACAGCGAGGAGACAAAGAGGGGAAACTGGGTGAGGCACGCAGAGCCTGGGAGAGCCACGCTCAGGAAGCAACCGAGGCTGGCCTGGGTGGCCTTGCAGGCCACTGTCCAGCCTTTTCCTGTGCCTGATACGGAGCGTTGGAGGATTTGAAGAAAAGTGACCTGGGCTGCCTTAGGTTTTAGAAGATGGAGACCTACAGCTGATTATCCTGGGGACCGGGCCCTTCCAAGTGGGGACCTGGCAAGGATCCCCCCTGGGGGCTGGACCCGGGGCTCTATCCTGTCCTGGGATTCTCCGCCTCACCGAGAAGGAGAGTTCAGGAGCCCCACTGCCCTCATGCCTGCAACTGTAGCCCTGTGGCATCAGATCCTGTCAGATCTTGGAAGCTAAGCAGGGTGGGGCCTGGTTAGTACTTGGATGGGAGACCACCTGGGAACACCAGGTACTGTAGGCTTGGAAGAAGGACCTGGCAACCCACTCCCAAAAATCAGCCTGCCATTGAAAACCTCCTATGAACAGCAGAGAAGCACTGACAATAGTGTTTCTCACCTGTTGTATGTAGGGTCGCTATGAGTCAGATGCCAACTCCACGGCACCTAACAACAACAACAACAACAGCTGCCACCCTGGAGAGCTGTCCTCTCCCAAGCTGCCAGTGCAGGGCCCAAAAGCTGCAGCTGGGAACTTTGTAAACATTGCTGGTCCATGGAGCCTCTGACCCAGGTTTTACTGTGCTGTGGGTCCAGCCGGGCACAGCCCAGGCCAGGCCCATACCTAGAGCTGCCTGAAGCTGAGGACACGCTCTCATCCACAACTGCCCTGGGATGCCCGAGTGTCTGTGCACCTCACCCTTACTGCCAGGGGTATGGGGGCTGCATGGGACCTGAACGGTGGATGGGCCCTGAACAGGAAGAGGGGAGCAGAAGATCAGCATCAGCCAGCGTCATGGGCAACAAGTCTGAGAAGTACCAGAAGCGTCTGAGTCGCCCCCTGGACTGCACGGGGGTGCGAGGAGCATGGTCCTGGGGAGTCCACATGTTTCTGGAATGTTAATCTAGCAGAAGGAGGGAGTGAAGGAAAGGCGCTGGAAAGCAAGGAGAAGGGCTTTGAGCCCTCGGCTGCAGACTGTGCCGCCTGAGCTTCCAAAGCCTGTGACAGGCGGCGGGGTGACTGTCAGTGTTAGACAGAGAGAGGGAGCATGTTAGACAGAGAGAGGGAGCACTGGCCAGGCCCCGGGGAGGCCAGGCAAGAAGTCTGCCCTGCTTTGGGTTTTGCCCTTCATCTTCAGGGCGGGACGGTGGTGGAGGTGCCCTGTGCATAGAGACTGAGAGAGCGAGGCGCTCAGCAGGCAGAGGCCAGGGGGCTGTGCTGGGGGCGTGGACAAGGCTCTCCCTTCATGAAGAACCTGCTGGGTAGAACTGGGATGGAGAGGAGCCACCAAGGAACGGGAAAGTGACCCCACGTGTCAGGTGGCCGCTGTGACCCCATGTGGCTGAATGTCAGGGCTCACCCTCCCTGAGTACCACCAAGCCAGGTCAGCCCCCTGTAACACAGGACAGAAGTCCAGCCGGCCCTACCACCTACCCACTGGTATCAAGGATGCCCCACGGGAGACCGGTCTGTCCCACTGTCTGGCCAAGTTGTCTCCAGAGGACAGAGCAGGGTCCTGCGCTGGCCACCTCGTCACGCAGGGAACTCTCAGGGAGGACGGCTGGCCCCAGAGCATGATGGGATCAGCAGCCCTCATGGACAGAGCATGTGGGAGTTACAGGCAGAGCCCTATCTGGAAAAGGCCAGCAGACCCTCATGGGAGGTCCCACTGTTTCCCCCGTCTGAGTCCCTCCTGCCCTCAGCCATGTGCCAGGGGCCTGTCCCCTCATGTCATCCTCAGCCCACAGGCAGAGGGGGATCCTCAGGCCCCCAAACCCATACCTGCTTCCTGCTTTCTCTGCTACCTGAGAGACAGCAGGGACGAACATTTTCCTCAGAGTGCTCCTCAGCCCACCCTGGGGTGCCCCCGGGCCTTGGCCGGGCCACTGCAGACTCCCTCCCCAAAGCCCGGCTTACTTGGTCTGTAATAATGCTCCTGGCCATGGTCCAGGCCCGTCGGGCCAGGTCCACACTTGGCCACTGTCTTCGCCATCTGTCTCCTGTGAGATGGGACCCGCACACCCGCCTCCTGGCAGAGCTGCCGCGGGCTCTGCCAAGAGTTAATAAGGGCTTGACAGGGAGACAAGTCTTAGCAATGAGGACAGACAATTCTTAGCAATGGCACAGGGAGGAGACCAGGCGCGTACCCCCGGCCTTGGCTATGTGGCTGCCTGGTACAAAGCCTGGGACTCAGAGCCGTTCTCTGGCTAAAACCTACCCCAGGACAATGCCAGGCCTCGAGCTGTCCCACTAGAGTAGCAATGGGAAGCGACTGTCCCCACAGGCGAGTTCCAGCTCCCCATTCACGTACATCTTCTCCTATTCTTTGGAAAGTTCTTTTTTTAAGATCTCTATCAACAGTGTCTGCAACAATGGGCTTAAACATAAATAAGATCGTGTGCCTGGCACAGAATCGGGGAGTGTTTTGTTCTGTTGTACATAGGATCGCTATGAGTCGGACCTGACTTGATGGCACCTAACAACAACAACATCGATAGGAGAGAATGAATGGGAAATTTGAAAGCGCATCAGATCAGCGTGGCCCAGCTGAAACATCAGTTACAGAAGACAAAAATGCAAAGAAAAAGCCAGATGCTGAAGACCAGAGGGGCATCTTTGTCCAGAAATGTGGGCAGTGGACGTGTCCAGGAGCTTGAGCTGCAGCCCTGAATTCTGCGATGGGCCAGTTCTCTACGGGGAGGGAGGGGTGGTCTCCGCTTAATTTTCGCTATGATGACAGCGAGTAAACGACATTCAGTGGAAGGATCTTGCCGCCTGCCTCGCCAAGAAAGCCGGAAATTTCTTTTTTTCTGAGCTGGCTGGTCTAGAGCAGTTCAACTGGAGAGAAGCAGGCTTCACCAAAATTGGACCTCAAGGGTGCCAAGGAGATTAGGCAAAGCACATCTGATCTTACTCAGCTCTGAGCACCGCATGAGTCAAACTTTTTCCACGCTCACTGTTTGTATAATGGGCGCCAGGCCCATGGATTCTTGGCAACATACCCTTCATGACCAAAAAGCAAAAGAGGGCGTTCAAGCAGGCCCCCACCAAGGTTGCCACAGAATTGCAAGCCATCAGGGGCCACCAGGGAATGGGCGAAGCCATCAGACAATGCAGCCTGAAGGTGCGATCGCTGGGGGAGCCGGTGATGCCAAAATGCGTTTTCAGGGCCTGTTTGCCAAAGCACAGCTCTGGAGCAGGACCGTCAGCCTCCCGGGATGTTACCCAGAGAATTCAGGAGACAGTGGCTGAGTAATCTCCGACCATCTCCCACATGCAAAGTGAAAGGAGAGGCAATATTTCTCTCCAAACCGAGCCAGCCTCCTCCTCTGGCTTGAAAGACACTTTTTGGGCAATCCCCCATGACGTCACGGGAATGGAGGTGATTGCATTTAAGGCTGCCACATGTCTGCGGAGCTGGCCAGAACAGAAAACCTCCCACCATAAGAAACCCAGCCGGAGCCGCGAGCTCTTTCCTTTGCTGTCTGGGTAAGTAAATGACTGTTTTTCTCTTAGGAGAGTAAGATAGAAGAGGCGTGCTCATGTCTCTTAGGGGAAAAAAAAAAAAAACAATAAACAGGAAGCGACTTTTCACACCTGTTTATTGGTGGAACATACATTCTATAAATGTTCATTCCTAACAAAAATAATTCGGAATCCATCTGTTGTTGTTGTTGTTGTGTGCCTTCGAGTCGGTATCCGACTCATAGCAACCCTCATAAGGTTTTCAATGGCTGACTGTTTTGGGATTGCCTTGGGAGTGGATTGCCAGGTCCTTTTCCCATTTTTGCGGTGCTGGGAATTGAACTTGGGCCCTCAGAGACTGCAGCGCAGCGCTCTACCAACTGAGCTAAATCCAAGCCTCGGAATCCATGTAAGAGGCCTTTATTCCATGCCTGGTTTGAGTTTTAAGTGTTTTGTCCTACCAGGAAGAAGAGGGGGAAGTGTTTGGAACGGCTCAGGAAGGTTCTAGTAACTCTTTCTGTCAACGCCAAATGAAACATTGCTGAGCACAGCCACCGAGGTTCATGTGGACTCTGACCCATTACATTCAATAAATTCTGATTTGCAAAAGTCAAGTTAGTCACTCCTGAGTGTCTTACAAGATGTCATAAGGCCAGTAACTCCTCAGGATATGTGTAGCTTGAACTTACTTATTATATGGCTGTGTTGACATTCTTATCACCTGTGTCCATACTTCAAATGCCTTTATCATCACCTGACTGTTGAAATTGGAGTTAATTCAAACTGGGCTAATTTGTTGAAGAAAATCACACCGTTGCCCAGGTAGCACATGTTGTTGCTGTTGTTAGGTGCCATTGAGTCGGTATCCGACTCATAGTGATCCTCATAGGGTTTTCAATGGCTGACTGTTTCGGGATTGCCTTGGGAGTGGATTGCCAGACCCTTCTCCCATTTTTGCGGTGCTGTGAATCAAACTCGGGACCTCAGAGACTGCAGCGCAGCGCTCTACCAACTGAGCTAAGTCCCAGCCCAGGTAGCACATACCAAGGTTAAAATGAACAGGATTCAGAAAATATCACCTAGAAATCACAGAATCCTCATCTTTTGTAGATGTGGTCAATGTCTTCTCAGAGGTATTTAAAGAGTATCAAATATTACTAATAGCGTCAAGAGCTATGGTTTATTGAGCACCTACTATGTGCCTCCTAGCGACCCTCTGTACAACGGGGGAAACACTATTGTCAGTGCTTCTCTGCTGTTCATAGGGTTTTCAATGGCAGATTGATTTTTTTGGGATGGGGTTGCCAGGTCCTTCTCCCAAGCCTACAGCTTCTGGTGTTCCCAGGCGGTCTCCCATCCAGGTACTAACCAGGCCTGACCCTGCTTAGCTTCCGATGGATACCGACTCGATGGTACCTAACAACAACTATGTGCCAGACAAATCTCAGCACTGAAGCTAAGATGTGATAAAGGAAGATATCTCCTCTCTGACCAACTTTGCACACACAGGCAGAAGCTAGAGAGGACAACCTTTAAATAAGCCCAGCTTGAGCAGGAAACAGCTAAGGCTACAGTGGCCGTAGCCACAGCTAGGCCCTGCAGGATGGAGGGCAGTACCCGCTGCCCCACCACGTTTAGGTTGAAGCTGATGTCCCTGCATAGGCAGTGGTTGCTGACAAAGCTGGGGCTGCTCTGCCCTGTGTATCTCCAGCACTGGCAAAGTAGATGCTCATTAAATGTCTGTTAAACTCTTTATAACAGTACTAATATGATTATGGGCTGGGATTTAGCTCAGTGGGTAGAGCGCTGCGCTGCAGTCTCTGAGGGCCCAAGTTCAATTCCCAGCACCGCAAAAATGGGAGAAGGGCCTGGCAATCGACTCCCAAGGCAACCCCGAAACAGTCAGCCATTGAAAACCCTATGAAGGTCACTATGAGTCGGATACCAACTCGATGGCACCTAACAACAACAACAACAATATGATTATTAAGGAGACTAATCACCACCTTCCACTGAGTGTTTCTTCTGTGCCAGGTACCATGCTAAGCCCTTCATAGATACTATTACCAGCTCTCATCCCAAACCATAAGGGAATTTTCTTAAAGGAAAGGAAAACCCAATGAGTCTAAGTAGCACTCACCAAGTGGTAACAGCATTTGAACTCAAGTTCAAAGCCCTGGTCCCTTCCTTTACCCCAGAGGTCAGAAAACTCTTCCTATAAAAGAAGATAGTGTGCCTGGCACGGAATAGGGAAGTGTTTCCATCTGCTCTACATAGGGTTGCTATGAGTCGGACTTGACTCGATGGCACCTAACAACATCAACAACATAAAGGAATAGATTGTTTTTAAAAAACATTCAGCTTTGCTGAGTGTGGTGGCACACACCTGTAATCCCAGCACTCTGGAGGCTAGGACAGGAAAATGCTGCTAGTTCAATGCCAGCCTAGATTATAGAGTGAGACCCTGCCTCAAAAAACAAGACAAACAAAGAAAAGTCAACTTTGAGCTGGGAGCCCTGGCGCGTACCTATAATCCCAGCAACTTGGGAGGCAGAGGCAGAAGGATCAGGAGTTTAAGGCCAGGCACGGGCTGCACAACACAGCAAGATCCTGTGTCAAATTAAAAAGGGGCTGCTGGGCACTATGGCACACACCTGTAATCCCAGCGTCTGGGGAAGTGGAGGCGGGAGGATCGCAAGTTTGAGACCAGAGGCAGTCTGTGTAACTTAGCAAGACCCTGTCTCAAAAAGCAAAAAAACCAAAATGGGCTGGGGGTGCAGCTCAGTGGTCCAGCACTTGCAAAGCATGTAGGCGCAAGGCCCTGGGTTCCACCCCCAGTACCGGAAAAAATAAAAATAAAAATAAAAATAAATTAAAAAGGTGCTGAGGGTAAAGGTCACTGGTAGAATGCTTGCCTAACATGTTTGAAACCCTGGGTTCAACTCCTCAATGCTGAAAAAACAAAATAAAATAATGTCAGCTTAGGGCTGTGGTTTAGCTCAGTTGGTAGAGCGCTGCGCTGCAGTCTCTGAGGTTCCGAGTTCGATTCCCAGTACCGCAAAAATGGGAGAAGGGCCTAGCAATCCACTCCCAAGGCAATCCCGAAACAATCAGCCATTGAAAACCCTATGAGGGTCGCTATGAGTCGGATACTGACTTGATGGCACCTAACAACAACAACAATGTCAGCTTTGCAAGCCAGTATCTGCTGCAGCCACTGCACTGTGCCATTGCAGCATGAAAACAGCCACAGGAAATATGTGAAGGGCGAGCATGTCTGTGTGCCAATAAAACTTTCTTATTCAAAGTATGCAGCGGACTGGATTTGTCCCGCGGGCTGCAGTTTGCCGTGGCCTCTGTCATTCTGCACACTTTCCATTTTAGGTCACTGTGGATGGCGTCCCAGACCCTGCTGGAACTCCAGCCCTCCAACCAAAGCCAGCTGTCCCCTGCCAATGCCACCTCCTGCGACGATGCCCTCGAAGCTTGGGACCTGCTGCACAGAGCGTTACCAACCTTCATCATCACCGTCTGCTTCTTCGGCCTCCTGGGAAACCTTCTAGTTCTCTCTGTCCTCCTCCTGCCCCGCCGGCGGCGCCTGAACGTGGCCGAAATCTACCTGGCCAACCTGGCCGCCTCGGACCTGGTGTTCGTGCTGGGCTTGCCCTTCTGGGCAGAGAACATCCGGAACCAGTTCCACTGGCCCTTCGGAGCCCTTCTCTGCCGCGTGGTCAACGGTGTCATCAAGGCCAACCTATTCATCAGCATCTTCCTGATGGTGGCCATCAGCCAGGACCGCTACAGGGTGCTGGTGTACCCCATGGCCAGCTGGAGGAAGAGGCGGCGCAGGCAGGCCCAAGCCACCTGCGTGCTCGTCTGGATGGTGGGGGGCCTCCTAAGCACCCCCACCTTCCTGCTGCGCTCCGTCCAGGCCGTCCCGGAGCTGAACGTCTCCGCCTGCATCCTGCTGCTCCCCCACGAGGCCTGGCACTTCGTGAGGATCGTGGAGTTGAACGTGCTGGGTTTCCTCCTCCCGCTGGCCGCCATCGTCTTCTTCAACTACCACATCCTGGCCTCCCTCCAGGGGCGGGGGGAGGCCAGCGGGAGCAGGTGTGGGGGGCCCACGCGCGGCAAGACTACGGCGCTGATCCTCTCGCTGGTGGCTGCCTTCCTGGTCTGCTGGGCCCCCTACCACTTCTTTGCCTTCCTGGAGTTCCTGGTGCAGACGCGGGCTGTCCAGGGCTGCTTCTGGGAGGAGGTCACCGACCTGGGCCTGCAGCTGGCCAACTTCTTCGCGTTCATCAACA
The DNA here is from genome assembly GCA_007922755.1 of Pedetes capensis. Classification (NCBI taxonomy): domain Eukaryota; kingdom Metazoa; phylum Chordata; class Mammalia; order Rodentia; family Pedetidae; genus Pedetes; species Pedetes capensis. Next base: position 68,982 of record VMDO01005759.1, on the reverse strand, counting down.
GCTGCGTGAACCCAATGATTTATGTCTTCATGGGCCGGCTCTTCAGGACCAAGGTGTGGGAACTTTATAAACGTTGCACCCCCAGGAGTCTTACACCGATAGCCTCGTCCCACAGGAAAGAAATCCTCCAACTGTTCTGGCGGAATTGAGACAGGAGTGAAGGCAAAGCATGGCTTCTTATCAACCATTTCCACTGTGGTGGGCTAAATAAAGACCCTAAGGGTCACATCAACAAAACAAAAATCCTTACGACTGGGTCAGCACGCAACTTCACATTAAATGGAGAAAAGATTGAGGTTGTCCAAGATTTTATTTTGCTTGGCTCTATAATCAACACCCGTGGAAGCAGCAGTCAAGAAATCCAAAGACACATTGCTCTAGGAAAGCTGTGGCAAAAGATCTCTTTAGAGTATTGAAAAGCAAAGATGTCACATTGAAGACGAAGGTGCGTCTGACTCATGCCATGGTATTTCCAGTGGCATCATATGGTTGTGAAAGCTGAACATTGAACAAGAGAGACAGAAAAAGAATTGATGCTTTTGAATTGTGGTGCTGGAGACGTCTATTGAATATACCATGGACTGCCAAAAGAACCAACAGATCTGTCCTAGAAGAGGTACAACCAGAGTGCTCCTTGGAAGCAAAAATGGCCAGACTGCGTCTTACATATTTCGGACATGTAGTCAGGAGAGAACAATCCC
>VMDO01005759.1:48395-68181 GCA_007922755.1 Pedetes capensis | reverse complement strand
TTTAAACATAAATAAGATGGTTTGTCTGGCACAGAATCGGCAAGTGTTTCAATCTGCTGTACATAGGGTCGCTATGAGTCGGACTCGACTCGACGGCACCTAACAACAACAACAACAAACAACAACAAGGGTATCCAGTCCCTGCACTCTGTGAATGCTGCATTGTGGGATAGTGGGCTCGTGGATACGACTGAGCTAAGGATCTCTAGATGGGGAGATGATCCTGGATTATCAGGTTGGGCCCAATATAATTACAAAGGTCCTTGGAAGGAGGAGGAGGAGGGTCAGAGTCAGAGGAGATGTGATTGCCGAAGCAGAGGTCAGAGAGCTACAAGGAAGGGGCCAGGAGTCAAGGTTTGCAGGGGCCCCTGGAGGATGGAACGGCAAGAAGACAGAGTGGCCCCGGCCCCTGCCAGCCTCCAGAAAGAACCAGCCCTGCCAACACCTTGACTTTAGCCCTGGCCTCCAGGACGATAAGAGAATAAATTTGTGTTGTTTTAATACACTGAGTTTGTGGTAATTTGTTACAGCTGCAACCAGAAACTGATAGAAGCAGCCAACAAGGGTCTTTTAGTGCACTTCCATTTGTTCCAAATTTTGTAGGCTAACTGCAAGGAACACAGAGGTGTTAGAACTAGGAAGCCTGCCTGAAAGGAATTTGTAGTTGTTGTGGTTGTTAGATGACATCCAATCGGGTCCAACTCATGGCAACCCTATGTACAACAGACAAAACACTCCTCAACACTGTGCCATGTCCAGCACTATTGTCAGTGTTTCTCTGCCATTCATAGGGTTTTTGATGGCTGATTGTTCTGGGAATGGGCTGCCAGGTCCTTCTCCCAAGCCTACAGCACCTGGTGTTCCCAGGTGATCTCCCATCCATGTCTTAACCACGCCTGGCCCCACTTAGCTCCTGAAGTCAGACAGGATTGGACGCCAGGGTGGTGTGCCGGCAGACACAAGGATCTTACACAGATCCACATAATTAGAAATCAGAAAATGAGAAGCCACACAGTGTTCTACAGATCCAGCAGCCAAGTGCCCAGCAGGAAGGAGGACAGGTCCTTCTCAGGTCAGAAGGGCAAAGCTGTGAGTTGAGTTTCCACACACAGTGGACTCTGCCTCTATGGAGGCAAGGGAGAAGGTGTGGGGAGGCCCCCCAAACCCAGAGGTGGGACGGCGTGGCTACTCATAAGAGACCCCAAGGGAATGTTGCTGAACCCTGCTTCATCTGGGCTCCCCTTGCCCTCAGGGATCCGGCAAGGAGCCTGACGCTACCTCTGCCTTCAGGGAGCTCCTGACACGAGAACAATAAGGAGGAGAGTGGCAGGGGGAAGGAGAGTGGCTGGCCATCCACATGAGAGCACAAGAAGTGGCCCTGGCCCCGGGTGGCCCGGAGGGATGGTTAGAGATGGAGGAAGAGACCCATAGCCAGCATCCCCAAGGAACCAGCAGTTGGCCAAGCAAAATAAGGGAAACATGTGGTAGGCAGAAGAAACAAGCAAGAGCCAGAAGCAAGCAGGGCTTTTGGTTAGGAGGGGAGGGCTGGAGGAGGGTGAGGGACGAGCAGGTCACAGAGGGCTTGGGGGTTGGAGGAGAATGGGCATGTTGAGAGGGTCCACAATGGTCAACGGGCAGGAAGAGCTCACCACAGAAGTGAGCAGGTGCCCTGGGGCTCCACAGGCCTCGGAGAAGCTGGAAAGTATGAACGTGTGGTGCCGATTTACTCTAAGTATGTTTGTTGTTGTAGTTAGGTGCCGTCAAGTCGGTATCTGACTCATAGCAACCCTCATAGGGTTTTCAATGGCTGACTGTTTCGGGATTGCCTTGGGAGTGGATTGCCAGGCCCTTCTCCCATTTTTGTGGTGCTGGGAATTGAACTCGGAACCTCAGAGACTGCAGCGCAGCGCTCTACCAACTGAGCTAAATCCCGGCCCCTCTAGGTATGTTTACAAGCCAAAAAAAGCCGCTAATTAGATTTTTCCAGATGGATGACCATCGTTCTAGGGGCTTGGGGTGCCAGTCGGCCTGTGGGGAAGGACCGAAATCAGGAAGGGAGTGAACACAGGAGCTCTTTTAGCCAGCTTTCCACGCCTGTGACGCAAAACCTGTGTTAATCAAAATAATACGGGAGAAGGTTTATTTTGGCTCACGGTTTCACAGGGAAGAGGACAAAGACTCAGACTCGCTCAGGTTCATGGTTGTTCAGCCTGCTCCTTTGAGCCACGGCAGGATGTGTGGGAGAGGAGGCTGCTCACCTCATGACAGCCAGGAAGCAAAGAGAGCAGGGAAGAGCCCAGGCCCCCATAGCTCCTTCAAGGGCAAGCCCCAATGACCTAACTTCCTCCCAAGGCCCCTCCTCTCCATATCCCACAACCTGGTGACCAAGCCTTTAACACGTGGTCCTTTGGGGGACATTTCAGATTCAAACTATAGCAGGAGGTGGGACCCGTTGGTGACTTTTCTTGTCACTGTGCCAAATGCCTGACAGAAACAACTTATGGGAGAAAAGATTTATTTGGCTTATGGTTTAGAGGACCTCAGTCCACAATGGAAGGGAAGTGTGGTGGAGCAGCCGGTGTGAGGGCCTGTGGCGGAGCCTCCTCACATCATGGCATCAGCAGGCAGAGAGACCAAGAGGAACTGGGAGACCAGATAAAACCCCAGAGCCGTGCCCCCCTCCCCCCGCCCCGGGACCTGCCTCCACCAGCTACTTCCCATCTCTTGAAGTTCCACAGCCTCTCAAAACACTGCCACCAACTGGGGATCTAGTGTTCAAACACATGACCTTTGGGGGACATTTAAGATTTGAGCCATGACACAGGGGAAAGAGAGCCATCAGTACAGGGAAAGGACGGGGTAGTGAGAGGACCTCGCGGATAGCGCAAGACAGACAGGAAGTGGCTGCCATGGAGTAGAAATGGTTTGAGTGGAACATCCTAGAGGGAGAGCCAGTGCAGGAGATGACAGGGACAAGTGTGACCATGGCCCTGGAGGATGAAGTAGAGAGAAAGAGAAGGGGTTTGGAAGCAACACAGCCAAGGAAGTGCCAGGTCAGGTAGGGGATGGACCGTCCACTGGACCCCAACACCAGGCAGGACCCTGCATGGCCTGGGGAGGAGAGCGTCAGTGAGCCGAGGGCCAAGGTCAGTTTCATGGACTGGGGAAGAAGGTGCAGCATCCAGACCCCTTGGTGGGGGGTGAGCAGCCTCTGCACCTGCGCAGAAGGGGCTGCTCTTCGTGGGAACCACACGAGGACTCGAATTCACTCAGGAGATAGAAGGGAGGCCAGTGTTCCTGGAGCCTGGCAGTGGATGTGCCCGGTGGGTCCACCGGGACCTCAGGGCGATAACCCTGTGGTCAGTGCTCCAGCCCTGGGAGGATGCTAGAAAGCAGAGTGTGTCTTGGACAGTTGGACTTGGGTCAACAAGCAGAATCCAGTGCCCACCTGTGTTTACTTTGGACCCCACAGTATCAAAAAGATGCTTTCGAGTTCATTACCTATGGGGCAGGATTTGCGGGACCCCAATCCTGAGGGACCTTGGGTTTGAGTGTATCTGGCTCACCTCGAGCCCCGTTAAAGGACAGGCCAGGAGATCTGGCTTGCCTTGGTCAGAACCGGCCTTTTGGGGCTTTAAGACAACTCCCTTGGCCTGAAGGTGAGATGGCGCTCCCCAGATGTCTCCTGGGTGTTGTTGTTGTTGTTGTTGTTAGGTGCCGTCAAGTCGAGTCCAACTCATAGCAACCCTCATAGGGTTTTCAATGGCAGAGTGTTCCAGGATTGCCTTGGGAGTGGGTTGCCACATCCTTCTCCCATTTTTGTGGTGCTGGGAATCGAACTCAGGACCTCAGAGACTGTAGAGCAGCGCTCTACCAACTGAGCTAAATCCCAGCTCCTCCTGGGTGTGGCCCCTGCCAAATTCTTGCACCAATATTCCTTCCCATTGGCTAATAGTATGATCTGATGCTCCACACAAGCAACTGCTTAAAAGACTGTTCTACGTAAATAAAGCTGACTTACCGCCCTGAAGGTGTCCCCGAGTGGCTGTGTGTCTCCATTCAGTCTCACCCTTGGCGGGTTCACGGGACCCCATTTCCCTCGGTGGCCACCAGAACGGAAGATCCCCACAATTACCAATGCTGAAATTCCACATAACAACCCAGATGTCCAGCTTCCCAGAACATCTGCAAAATGCAGCTGCACGGAGCTGTACCCATTGCGGCCACAGGTGTCATGCAGTGTCTGCTCTGGCAGCAGCCACTGTTGAAGGGACTGAGAATGCAGCAGCACACAAAAAAGGTGCATTTTCGGGGCCCTTGGAGGTGACCTCTGTGGGCTCCCTAGGGCACTGATTCTTTGGCCCTGAGTGGCACTGAGTCCTCTGCAGTCTGCAGTCCCTCCTGCTGCTGGTGCCCATGCCTGGCAGCTGTGAGAAGTGGAGTTTGCTACCCCAAGGTTGTCCAGCTCCTTTGTTTACAGTCTAGAAAGCAGAGGGCACTATGATTTGCCACAATGCAGCCCAGTGAGGGCCACAGCGCCCCACAGACGCAGCTGGTCATCTCGTTTAATCTTCTTGATTCCCTTGCAGGGTCCATTTCCTTCTGGCCCCTTTCCAGGGGAGGAAGAGAACCTGAGGATGGTGGAATGTGCCCAAAGAGCACAGGCTGGACCAGCTCCAGTGCAGAGTGATGTCCTGGCCCCCTGGCAGGAATCTTCTGGGAAAATTGTGGCTCGGAAGCAAAGGGGCCGGAGCAGGCAGGACTAGAGGGCTGGACAGGGAAACCACCGGGTCCCTCCACTGAGCAAACTGACCTGCAAATGCCCTTTCTTCTTTCTCAGGCTGCCTGAAGCTCATAGATGATAAATACCCTTTCCAGGGGTTGCAAAAAGCAATCCCACATTCAGGAAGAATGTGCTGCTCTGTGAGCTTGAGAACATTGCTCGAAGGGCTGAAGTTCAAGGGCAGGTTGTCAGTGTGGACTCTGCTAAGTCAGACACCTGATTCATGGGAGGCAGACCATGTACCAGAGCCCCACAGCAGGAGAGCAGCTGGCAAATCTGCAGCAGAAGGCCTCTGTCTCCCTGCGCTGCAAGGGTCCATCTGTCATTTGCAGAGGGACAAATTCCTGCCTTGAAGGACCAGCGCTGAGAAAATCGAGGTTTGGAGCTGGCGTGGATCTGGTTGATGGGCTGTCTTGGCACGCTTCACACCTGGGGCCTGGCCCCGGGCTGCAGCGGGGCTGCCAACACCTGGGCTGGAGGTAGAAATTAGCCAATGGTCTTCCAGCATCTGGCTCCAATGCCCACATGGCTCCCACTTTCTTTCGGAGAAGGCCCAAGTCAACAGGTACAGCGGCTTCTCTGGTCCATGCTAGCCTTGGGCCTGGGCTGGGCTTCGCCACCACTGGGGCCCTATCTCGCCTTTGCTGTTCTTAATTATGGGAAGGGAGGAGGCTCCTCTGCCCCCCTGACTGCCATCTGTCAGTCACCCCATCCATGACGGGGACAGAGTGGCACTAAGCCCTCCAAAGCCCGGCCTCCGGGAGCCCTCCAGTGTTGCAACAGCCAAGACAGGATCTTGTCTAAAGATGACTCACAGGCCTGATGAGAAGCAGGTGGGAGCCGGCCCAGGAAAGTTCCACCCCACCCCCACCTCCACCCCCACCCCCACTCCAACTCCCGGAGGCCTGGGAGTGCAACCAGGTCTGCTCCAGGCCCTCGTTGCCAGCTGAGCTTCTCTCTGGCCAATGTGCCCCTGCAGGTGTGTCCTGCTGTTTATCTTTCCCAGCAGCCCCACGGTGACGGCCAGAGAAGTCAGGGCCAGGCCGGGGTGTGGGGTGTCCAGCCCCCTTCCCTAGACTCTGATCCCTCTTAGCACCTTTAGCCTTCGCCAGACCCCTGCTCAGCCCCAAGTTCAAGGAGCCCCCCGTGGGTGTGCCGAGGGCGCAATGCGGCTGGGCGGGAGGGCGGGGTCTCACATCAGCACGCCACAACCCGGGACCCCCGCCGCCACCGTGTGTGCCACTGGCCCAAGGAACTCAGCTAGTGGCACCTTGCTGAGACACTTTGAAAATGTAGCAACTTAATGAGTTGCCTCATACCCTTTCGGGGAAGAAGGAATCAGCAAAGAAATGGCTGGAAAGTGGGGAAAAGGAGGAAAAATGCGCATGTACCTGAGGTACCAGGATGGTACTGGCCCAGCAATCACGTGGTGAGCCTGTGCTGGTTTCTCCTACAAGGCAGGGAGTGGTCACCACTGAGGGTGGGGTGGGACTCAGGGGTGGAGTGAGTGCCTGGCACGCACAGGATTCTGGGTCCCATCCCCAGTATTAAGTAAGTAAATATCATCAAAATGAGCGCCTATCTAGGTGGCGATCTCTGAGGACCCTCAGCCAAGCCTCACTGAGGACCCTCAGCCAAGCCTCTGCCCCTTTCTGGGCCTGAGTTTCCTCATCTGTAGAGTGAAGGAAGTAGAGATTGGGGATCGGGGACCCGTGCAGCCTTCAAAGACACACACCCAGTGGTCTACTTCCTCCAACTAGGCTCCACCTCCTAAGGTTTTCATCACCTCCCAAAATAGCGGGAGGTGATAGTGGGAGGCAAGGTCAGGATCTCGGAAGAAAACCTAAACAGTGGCATCAGCATCGATGTCCTGGTTGTGGCAGGGTGCCATATTCATGTAAGAGGCTACCATGGGGTAAACTGAGTAAAGGTTAACAGGTTCTTTCTGCTATTGCATCTAAGTCTACTAAAAAACTTCCAAGAAAATACCTTCAGCCTGGTGTGGTGGCACATGCCTGTAATCCCAGCAGCCTGGGAGGTGGAGGCAGGGGATGACAGGTTCGAAGCCAGAGGCAGCCTGTGTAACTTAGCGAGACCCTCTCTCAACATATGAAATGTAAAAGGGGGTGGGGGTGCAGCTTAGTGGTAGAGAGCTTGCAAAGTATGCTTGAGGCCCTGGGTTCAGCCTCCCAGAAGTGAAAAAAAGGAAAAAGAAAACATGAAGTTCAACCCTTCACTCTACAGATGAGGAAACTCAGGCCCAGAAAGGGGCAGAGGCTTGGCTGAGGGTCCTCAGTGAGCTGGTCTTCTGGGACAGGGTCCTGTCTAGATCCAGGATGGCTGCTTGGCCCTGGTGACAGGTCCCGGAGTGTGAGGCCAGAGAAGAGGCCTGAGTGCCAGGAATCCCATCATCTGAGTGGCCTCAATGGCAGCAAAGACTCTGTAGATGGGGCTAGATTTAATGCAATGACCAGGTAGCCAGGAGCTTCAGGGGACAGAAAGAATGGTCATAAGATAGACGGGCTAGAAAATTCATGTAATAGTTGTTGTTGTTAGTGCCGTCGTGTCGAGTCTAACTCATAGAGACCCTCACAGGGTTTTCAATGGCTGACTGTTTCAGGATTGCCTTGGGAGTGGGTTGCCACTTCCTTCTCCCATTTTGCAGTGCTGGGAATCAAAGTAGGGACCTCAGAGACTGCAGAGCAGTGCTCTACCAACTGAGCTAAATCCCAGCCCATGTAATAGTACTGACAATGTAAAAAGATAGTTCGATACAGAAAAAGTTTCAATCTTAAACATAATTGGAACCCAAGGATATACAGAAAATATTACCATAAAAAGACAAGCAAATAGAAAAGAAGACTTTGGTTGGGGGGACAGGTGGAGGAAGTGCACAAGAGGGTAAGGGGGAACTTATCTGTGTAATGTACACCAAATTGCAAATATGGATATGTCACAGTGAAATGCATGTCAGAATGAATCACATTAAGATGTACATTACATCAAAATGCATATATGTAAGTGCCACAATGAAAAGCATGTCAGAATGAATCACATTAAGGTGTACATTAAAAATGTCCAATAAAAAAATTCCAGTTAAAAAAAAAAGTATCAGAAAGGGTCTGCTTGGACTCAGCAGCCACTAAGAGAAAATATTTCAGGGTTTTTCTTGACAGAAAACTCAGTGTGAGATGGCTACCAAGATAGCTGCCTGGCTCGTGACTGTGTCATTAGGAGTATAGGGTCTAAATGAAGAAGGTGATGCCCCATTAACTTAGCACTGCACAGACACCATGAAGAACACTGAGGTCAGCCCTTGCCTGGTTCAGAAGAAAGGGATGAGAATGGTGGGAGGCCTCAACAGAATACTCTCTGTGCACAGAGATGGAGAGAACTTCCTGTAGAGACTTGGCAGGGGGAGAGGGCCTGCTGTACTTAGTATGACCCCTGCAGGACCAGAGACAAAAATGGGCCTGAGAAGCACAGTCCAGCTTGACCTGAGGAAGAGCTTTGAACAGGCAGAGCTGGCCTGGGATGGTGGTGGTGGTGGTTGTTAGGTGCCGTCGAGTCGGTATCCGACTCATAGCAACCCTATGTACCATAGGGGAACGCTATTGTCAGTGCCTTTCTCCTGTTCATAGGGTTCTCAAGGGCGGATTGATTTTTGGAGTGTGTTGCCCGGTCCTTCTCCCAGTCCTGGGCTAGAACTGTCTATCTGGGATCACAGTGCACTCCCTAGCACTGGAGGAGGTCCCAATGAAGCTGTAGGGTCTCTTGGCAGCACAGCTTAATGGACAATTCTGGTGCGAACTCAGAAGACCAGAATGATAATAAAAGTGCAGCCACTAAAGATGGTTCACTGAGGTTTCAGATGGGAACAAGGACTCTATTGGAAATTGCCCTGGTGGCCACTTATGTTACATTCTGGCAAAAGAATTTGTCCACATGTTGTCCCTGTCCTGAGATCAGCTGGGAGGATTTAGTTTAAAAGTGATGGACTAATTAATCTGGCAGAGGAAATTTTAAGGCAACCCAGCATTCGGGCTGTGGCACGGTTATTGCTTGGTGTTTTCGTCCAAGTTTGCAGTGAAAATTAGGAGCAAAAAGCAGAGCAGAAAGATTTGACAAACTTGCAGTTTGGTCAGAAAAGCCCATTTGAAGTTGAGGCTAAGGAAATCATAGTTTCTGAGGAGATTAGAGCCTTGAAAGAGAACCCAACTACTTTGCATAGAAACAATAGGAAAGATGCTTTGAGGGAACCTTGGGAATTGGCCAGACCCCACCCATCACAGGGACCAGAGCATGAGGACATAACTCATTTGACTTTCCCTTGAGAAGAGAGAACTTCCAGGGCACCCTGCTCCCACAGGGCCACCGGGGACTTTATTTCCTCAGGATCCCTTTCATCATATTCAGATTGATAGGCATTCAAAGGCCGATGATGTGATGGTTGAAGGGCCTGGCTACTGCTCAAGATAGTAGCAGACCTGGCATTGTCCGCATGACGCTGGTTTCGCAGGCATGCAGAATGCAAGAGTTACAGGGTCATGGAGTCCACGTAGATTTCAAAGAAGGGTCAGGCAATGGGGGGCAAGGTCAGGATCTCTGCAGGCAACCCTTGGCAGGGCAATGTGAAGCTGTGAGGGTGAAGCCTAATCAGCGTGGAGATCCAAGGATGTTGGAGATGCCAGGAACATGGAACCATCTGCTGAAGAAAGGTGTAGGCAATGAGTGGAACCATCCCAGCAGACAGACCATGTGGGTTGTGAATGGCAAAGTCTAGGGGGTCGGGGGGCTCCCAAGCCCATTAGAGCTCACATCAGACCACCATGTGCCTAGGGTGCTAGGCATGGAGCTATAGGAGTTAACGTTTGCTCTGCTGGATTTCAGGCTTGCTTTGGTCCCATTCATCATCATCATTTCTATGCTCCCATTACTTCCTTTTGGATGAGAATATTTATTCTCTGCCATCATATATTGAAGGTGTATAATTTCTTTTGATTTTACAGGGGCTCAGAGCTAAGAGATTGCTTTGGTTCTCAGGAGAGAGTTGGAATTTGGGCTTCTGAACACTGTTGGAACGATTAAGACTTTGGGAGCTCTTACAGATGAAGTAAATGCATTTTGCATTATGAGACGGCCATAAGACTTTAGGGGCCAGGGGCAGAATGTTAAGATTTGAATACAAAATGTTCCCCATAGCTTCATGTGTGAAACACTTGATTCCCAGGTGGTGGCGCTATTTTGGGAGGTGATGAAAACCTTAGGAGGTGGAGCCTAGTTGGAGGAAGTAGACCACTGGGTGTGTGTCTTTGAAGGCTACACGGGTCCCCGATCCCCTATCTCTACTTCCTGTCTTCCTTTGGGTAAACAGCCTCCTACTCTACATATTCTTTCCATCGTGATGTTCAGCCCTACCTCACGCCAAATGTAAGGGAGCCAGTGGACCATGGACTGAAACTGCAGAAGACATGAGCTGAAGTAAATCTATACTTCTTTTTAAAAGGTGGTTTTTTTATTGTTGTTGTTGTTTGTTTGTTTGTTTGTTTTTTGCAGGGAGAGCATTTTGTCACAGCAATGCAAAAGTTACTAATATACCAAGAAAGAAGAGTGACTTACTTAATTGACCAGTTTCTACAAAGGACCCAGACCTGCGGGGCTTAGGTCCCCATTCCACACCCTTGGGAAGTTCCTGTCTGCAGACTGGTCTTCTCTTGGTATTGTTAGAGTCACTACTTCCTGAGCCTATTGAGGTAAGTTGGCCTGATGCTAAGATTCAGAATCAAGAAGCCCATTATATTCACTCACCTAAGTGACATCTTCCAACCTTCTCGGTAGTGAAGATGATATTGTTGCCCTTATACATTGACGGCTCTGTCTGCCTCACGTATTCAGAACTCCTGAGGGAAACAGGGATGTCCTCAAACACCAGCTCCCATTATCTTGATGCGATGGTTAGATCGTGTCGCTTGAATTTCACGTGTTCAGGGCAGCACTGCTGAGAAGTGGGATTTTGGGGAGTAATTGGGTCACGAGGACAGAACCAATGGGCTGTCCACTCACAGGTTACTGTGAGACATGTAGTTATCAAACTGATCACTCTCTACCTCCCTTGCTCTGCCTTGCTGTGAAACACCTCTGCCATGTCATGATTCAGCAGAAGGCCCTCAGCAGAGGTGGAGCACATGCCAGCATCATGCCCTTAAACCTCCCAGCCCTCAGGGCTGTAAGAGATAAACATCTTTTCTTTATAAAGTACCCAGTATCAGGTATTCAGCTATAGCAACAGAAAAGGTACTGAGACATTTACCCACTCCACACCAGGATGGACTCAAATTCCAAACACCTGTTACCCTTTGGGGAAAAACGTGAAAGTTCCACGGCGAAATGCAAATCTGATTGCTGGGAAACTTTTCATAAAATCCTTCGTCATATCTTAGTAAGTTCTGATTCAGGGTTTCACAGCACTATGCACATTTGGGGTCAGAGAGTTCTCTATGGGGGCAGGGGGTCTGTCCTGGACATTGGGGGATGTCTAGGGGCATCCTGGGCTTCTGTGTATATAGTACTATGTACTTTACCAGGATCAGAGCCTCCCTCCTGTTGTGACAACAAAAGTGTCTCAGACATCCCAAGTGTCTCCTAGAGGGAGACCCTCCCACCCCTCGCCCAGCTGAGTGCCACATGTTAGCTGATCCGAACCAGTCACACAAAAAGCCTCAGGGAAAGGCTGGCTATCTCTGGGGGCTTTTGGAGGTTGGAAATTAACAAAAGGCAGTGGGGAGAGGCAAGGAGGAGCGAGGGAGGCTGGGGGCAGGGGTGATGGGGATGGCTGAGCGGGATACACACAGCAGGTGGAGGGCTTGACTCGCCAGCCCTGTGACATCGCTGAACTCTCTCTGGCCTGTGGGGCCCCCACAATGACTGCCTGCTATGATCGTTAAGTGGCATCTCTCCTTGAGTTCGAGGAGTGACATCAGCTTCTGGTGACTTGGCGTTGTTAGTTCTGGTGTCATTACCCAGTATCAGCACACTAGCAATTGTGGCTTCTCCCAATGCTATTCTCCCTCCCTCGTGGGTTGCCATCACTGCAATGGGGAAGGGAGGACCGTGGAGGGTGGGCAAAGGAAGGGAAGAGAAGTTTCATTCCTAATGAGCAAAATGTCAGCAACTGCACAGACAGGGTTCAAGAGGGCCTGGCCAGGTTGAGGGAGTGAGCGTGAAGGACCCAGCTTAGCCACAGAAAAGCCATTTTATAGATCAGGCTAAGAAAATATTTCCACTGCCTCAGAGAGACCCCACCCCTCCCAACTTGGGAGGTCCCGAGCTATCTTAAACTGCTGCTAACACCAACGTCTCAGAATGCTGAAACCTTCCCCCTTCCCGCTCGCGCCTTGCTATTTGATTTAACCAATCAGTTTAAAAGTCAACCAATGTGACCAATCAAAGTTATACCAGTCAGCTAACCCACCATTTTGCTTCTGCAAGGGTATAAAAAGCCCTCGCTTCTGCCCTTCGGGGTCTCTCTCGCTTTCTCGTTCGATGGAGCTGAGTAGACCCCGACGCGTTGGACAATAAAATCCTTTGCGCTTGCAGCGGCTCAGGTCTCCGTCTCTCATTGGGAACACTTTGGATAGACACGGTGTCCCTCCGGGAAGCCGAGTCTTACAAGCAGAGCACTGGGATGCAGAGTCAGATCCTGCCTTTGTTTAAAATGCTGAAGTGTTGCTCATCTTGGATGTTTTGGTTTTGAGGTTGTTGTTGTTTTTTGTTTTTTGTGGGTTTTTTTGTCTTTTTTCTTTCTTTTTTTTTCTGCCTTAATTGGTAAATGATGATGGGGTACAGAGTAATGCAGCATTGGCTTTTTTCATTATGCAACTATCACTTCCCTTTTGGTTATGCTTTTATCAACTTTAAAGGTTTATGGAACCTTCTCATACGTAGTAAAACTCATATGGCATGTTGGGGTTCTGCTCCCCTATTTTCCCCATGTCCTCATGGAAGTGCATCATTTACATTGAGATTATCCTCTCCCCCTTCATCCCTCTATGTTGACTCTCCTCCCCATCCCACCTTCTGCGATCTTCACTTCCCTTTGCTGGTTCCCTCCCTCCTTCTTCCTACTCTTTATATTATCCCTTCTTCAATGAGCTTAACTGTGCATTTTTATACATCAACTTATACATAGGATTTTTTCTTCCTTTAAGTAAGATTCAGCTCCCACATATGAGTGAGAACAGATGGTATTTCTCTTTTCGAGCCAGTGTTCCTTCACTTAAGATGATATTCGCCAGTTAAGTTTGAGTTTTTAAATGCATGGTCCGGCGTGGTGGCACACACCTGTAATTCCAGCCACTCAGGAGGCTGGGGCAGGAGGAGCCCAAGTTTGAAGCCAGAGGTGCTTGTGCAACTTAGCAACACCTTGTCTCAAGAGCAAAAAGACGAAAAAGAGCTAGGGGAGCAGCTCAGTGGTGGAGCACTTCTCCAGCATGTGAAAGGACCTGGGTTCAACCCCTACTACTGGAGAAAAAAGAAAACATTGTGTTAAATTGTTATTTATTGTGATCATTGTCATGAATGTGTTATGTCAGAAACATAGATGAACATATCTGTGTCTTTCCACAATGTCAGAATTTATTGAATACTAATGAAACCCTCCACCAGATGGATTGACACAGTGTCTGCAACAATGGGCTTAAACATAAATAAGATCGTGTGCCTGGCACAGAATCGGGAAGTGTTTAGATCTGTTGTACATAGGGTCGCTATGAGTCGGACTCAACTCGACGGCACCTAACGGCAACAACAACAATAAATTCACAAGCTGCATCAGTTTTGTTAGCATTAATTTGCCAAGTATTCCTGATTTCACTTGATAGTCACTGGCCCTTAACCATCCCATGTTCTTTATTCCAATCTTAATTACTAATGTGAATTCTCAGACCACACATTACACTTCACACAATTATATGTAGGTTATAGAATAGCAGCTAAATGGTTAAAGAGTCTACTGGCTTCAAAGATGGCTTACTTACTAAAGGCAAGAGCAAGGAGCTGACATGGAAGTAGAGTTCCTGCAGGTGGGTAGAGAACTGTTGGAGGTGCAGGGACTGTCTCCAAGGCAGGCTTAGGGCTGGTTCTAAGGTAGGTGCAGGACAGGTCGGACAGAACGCAACTGGGTGGGCTGCAGCAAGCAGGGAGCTCCTGCTGAGCTGAAGCCCCAGGGGCAGAGGCAGGACTTCCTTGCCTAATAATCCAAGAAGCACAGGCTACACGCACACACGGGGTGGTCTGAGGACAGGCCCGTGAGTCCCAGAGTGAGGAGTGTCTCCTTTTATACAGTCCAGGTGAGGGAGTTTGTTGTTGTTGTTAGGTACCATCTAGTCAGTATCCGACTCATAGCAACCCTACATACAACAGGTGAAACTCTATTGTCAGTGCTTCTCTGCTGTTCATAGGGTTTTCAATGGCTGATTATTTTTTGAGAGTGGGTTTCTGGGTCCGTCTTCCAAGCCTATAGCACCTAGTGTTCCCAGGCGGTCTCCCATCCAAGTACTAACCAGGCCCGACCCTGCTTAGCTTCCGAGATCTGACAGGATCAGATGCCACAAGGCTACGTGTCAGGAGCCATAGGCCCCGACATGAGCTAAAGGCAATGCCTGCATAAATGGCTACGTGACAGACTGACCATAACAGGAAGCTCTGCTACCTGTGGAGTAAGAAATCAGCACATCAAGAGGCCTTGGTTCCCTCGTTGTCTCTTTAGGATTACTCTGTTTCTGCAATGCTAACTAAATTGATTGTTAACTTTTTGACTGCAGTTACCTTGTGAGCTGTCTCTTGTATCTCCCAGAGTTACTGTATAAACAAGAGTTTAGAGAATAAAGTTTTGCTCAAGACCATCAGTCTTGGCCTCTTCGTCTCCTTCATCCTCGGCTCTCCCCTTCACCGGCTGGACCGCGGTAGCTACGGCTGCAGGCGGTGAGGGAGTTACATCCCTCGTTAGTCTGCAGCGTTTGATAAGTTCACAGCCTGCTTCTTCCCATAATGATTCACTTCTGTGTCCATGTGTTCCTGACTTGATTCAATACGGCCATTGGTGGTTAATATTTTATTCACATGAGTAAGTTATCATCCATCTGTGATCGTGGTTTATGCTAGTTGTTTACGTGCACAAGCAAGATGTAGAGTCATCGTGACTCAGCATTTATACTCAAAACGGAGCAGCCGGCTGTCTTGTAAAATGGAGTCACTCAGGATAAGGCACAGCAGAAAAGCTATTCATTGAAACAACCTGGAGTAACTGAGATCAGGCTACATGCCTGGTCTCCCCAGCTACCCTGTGCCCCCCTAGACTTTGCATTCCAGGTGAGCCCTTCACCGTAAGTCCAGTGCGGAACCAGAAAAAGTTTACAGAAAAAAAGGTTTGTCGTGATCCCACTGGTGCTTTGTAGACTAGCCCCAGCCAGACCTCAAGGTCCTTTGATAAGGGAAACTATGTCACAGGGAAGGTCATACATGATAAACTAGCCAGAGAGCTGATGACTGGAATTCCTGTGAGGCTGACTTCTGAGGAATGAAAAATTACTCTGTATCCCCCTTCCGTAACTGCTAAAGAATTCTCGCTTCTGTAGCCTTGTTTCTCTGCCCCTACCCTATAAAGCCCCTAACCAATGTGAGTCGGATGCTGCTTTCTAAAAGTCCGCTCCCGAGACTGAAAGTAGCCAGCCAGCCAGTCTAAATAAACTTTTCTGTTCCAGATCTGTTTGTGTCTTGGAGTATTTTTTCTGGGTTTGAACCGCTGGGTACAACACCAACCCCTGGGAAGCAGGGTTGATGGGGGGTGACCTGGGGAGCAGAAGAACCTGCCCTTTCTGCAAAAACAGCAAAAGATCATTATCTGAATACAAAGCACATTTCTGTCTCCTGGGCCCCAAACATCCCTTATCAACCACTCTACAGCCTTAGGGTGGGCTGGGATTTAGCTCAGTTGGTAGAGTGCCGCTCTGCAGTCTCTGAGGTCCGGAGTTCAATTCCCAGCACCACAAAAATTGGAGAAGGACCTGGCAATTGACTCCCAAGGCAATCCTGAAACAGTCAGCCATTGAAAACCCTATGAGGGTTGCTATGAGTCGGATACTGACTCGATGGCACCTAACAACAACAAAAACAGCCTTAGGGGGAAAAGGCCTGTGCATGTTGCTACCCAGGACAGTATTTTCAGGGAGAAACTGATTGTGAAATAAAATGACACTTTTATTTTAAGTTTAAGCAGAGTCCTTGACTTGGAAGAAGCCACCACTGACAAACCTGTGACAGAAGATGCTGTTGTTGTTAGGTGCTGTCGCATCGAGTCCAACTCATGGCGACCCTCATAGGGTTTTCAATGGCTGTTTCGGGATTGCCTTGGGAGTGGGTTGCCATATCCTTCTCCCATTTTATGGTGCTGGGAATCGAACTGCAGACCTCAGAGACTGCAGAGCAGTGCTCTACTGACTGAGTTAAATCCCAGTCCCATGACAGTAGATAGTTA
Source organism: Pedetes capensis (assembly GCA_007922755.1). Taxonomy (NCBI): domain Eukaryota; kingdom Metazoa; phylum Chordata; class Mammalia; order Rodentia; family Pedetidae; genus Pedetes; species Pedetes capensis. The sequence goes on along the minus strand of VMDO01005759.1, from coordinate 51,865 downwards.
GGACTTTTCCAAAGCCCATGGTGCACAGGGTCAGCCTTCCCTCTGAGGCCAGGCATTGGAGGAGAATGTTTCCAAACTGAGTTCCACTGGGGACACCACAGATGCCCTCTGCTGGCACCGAAGGCAAGTTGCTCTGTTCTCAGAAGATTCCACATGTTTTCAAAGTGAGCCTTCCATGGGTTACAACAGATCAGTTCCAGGCAGTAATCCCAGCACTTGGGAGACTGAGGACTGGAAGCCAGCTTGGGTTATATAGTGAGAACCTGGCTCAAAGCCCCAAACATAAAGCCCAACAAAAACAAATCCCAAACTGGGCCAGGGTGGTGCACACCTATAATCCTAGCAACTCTGGAGGCTGAGGCAGGAGGATCCTGAGTTTAAAGCCAGGGGCAGCTTGTATAACTTAGCGAGATGCTGACTCAAAGAATTTAAAAAGGGGTTCAGGATGCGGCTCAGCAGTGGAGCACTTGAAAAGCATCCACAAGGCACTAGGTTCAAACCAGCACTGGGGGGAGAAATACAGGTCTGTTCCAAAACAAACCAGAACAACGCAATGATTCCTCGTGAATAGTGTTGTTTAAAGATCTCTCCAAAAGAAAATTTCTTTAAATACTAAACCTCGATGGTGGGTATGTCTTTAGGTACAGCTGCTGTTCAAGGGCAACTGGCCACAGCTACCAATTTTAAATCGATGTCACATATCATTTATCCACTGTTCTCCCTGTAGCAGTTTATCCAACAGGGACAATCACAAGAAACTGCAGAGGTAAACGACTTGCTCCAGGGAATCTTTGGGGCTCAGATCCAGCTAAAACTCCAGCTCAGTTGGCATCAAAGCAAATAGGAAATACAGGTTTTGAGGCAGGACAGAAAAGACAAGGAAAATGAAGGGGACATGGGAAGGAAAGAGTTTTCCACCCAGGATCTAGTTAGAGTCTCACCAGCCAGAAATCAAAGACACTGAAGTAACTGCTAAGAAGACTGCTGTGAGGACTGCCTCCAAAAAAACATTACTTGGAGAACTATCTTAAGTGAAAATGTTAAAAGGTATACTTTGTGTTAAAAAAAAAAAAAGTATATAACCCTTGATTTTCCCCTTGCTTTCCCTCTGCAATTCTGTGTTTTTGTTTTGTTTTCTTTTGTTTTGACATCCTCACAAAACAATTCTGACTAATACCAACCCAATGTATAATAGAACAAAACACTCCCTGACACTGCGCAGTGCCTCACACTATGTCAATGCTTCTTTGCTATTTGCTGATTTTTTAGAGATTATTTTGGGAGTGGGCTGCCAGGTCCTTCTCCCATTTCTTGCGGTGCTGGTTAGAACTTGGATGTGTTATTGGAGAGATGTTGGGAGTGGGGGTAGGCGAGTCTGGAGCATGGGTCTGGACACTGGCAGCAAAACCTTCGTCCTTGAGTTCAGCACATAAAAGAATTTATACCTGATACAGAAATTATTGTAGAGCCTAGGATTATTAAGGATAGCACACCTTTAAGGAATGAATACAGGGTAAACTGAGGCACCTGAAGCAGCTTAGGCAGATTTGTAAAGAAACTTGGAAAAACTTGTGTCCCCTGGGAGAATTGGCAGAAAGATGTCTCTATTCCCTGGGGGAAGGTAAAGAAACCAGAGAACAGGAGAGTCGTTGGGCTTTCAGAGGGGAAAGTACCTTGGATTGACAGAGAAGATGGCGGGCCTGAAAGAAGAGCCGTGCACATGGTCACTGGAGAGAGAAGAGCGGAGGAGCAGAGAACAGAGCTGTGGAAGGAGAGAGTGGGCCCAGGTTCCTTCTATTGTTATTCAAACTAGGGCACACCCTGTGTGACATCAGCCCTGGGTGTCCAGCTCTGGACACCTAGGGTGACCTGGGCCTATGGTCTTTGTTTTCTAAATGGCTCCAGGGCTTGGGTAGGGAGTGTAATCCATTTGAAAATGTCCTTTCGGTGTCCTCGGAGACCTATGTGGCTTCTTCCTCATGGCCATTTTCAGTCCGCTTGTCCTCCATATCGCCTGCTAATGGCTAAGCCCTCTACCTCCCACAACCTTGAGCGAGTTTCTGACCCTATCTTCTCAGCTAGGAAACAGGGCCCATGGGAACTGCTCAGGGAGATCCCATAAAGAATGCATTAGAGCACCGGGCGTGGTGGTGCACGTCTGTAATCCCAGCGGCTCAGGAGTAACTTAGTGAGACCCTGTCTCAAAAAGTTAAAAAAAAAAATGGGCTGGGGGCGCAGCTCAGTGGTCCAGCACTTGCAGAGCATGCAGGCGCGAGGCCCTGGGATCAACTCCCAGTACCACACACACAAAAAAGAATGCATTAGGATGCCTGGTATGCACTGAGCAGCTCACATGTGTCCCCTCCCTCTTCCTAAAAGCCACGTGTGACGTCTGGCTATCATTTTGCCGTGCTTATTGAAGGTGGATGGTTACATATGACATCTGTGTGGTATAGCCATTTCCTCTGGGCTTGCCATGACCTCGCCATCTTGAAGCAGATCATCCCTAATGACCTTCAGGAGACCTTGGCATGTAGTCACGGCCACCGAATCAGCACACAGACAGCTAGGCTTATGGTAACAGGCTGTTAGCATTCCCTCTTGAAGGGGATGGGGAGGGCCCTAAGACCCTCACAAGGACCTCCCCTGATATGCCATCACTACTCCCTCCTTCCCAGCCGCACATGATGCTAAGTTATATGAGGTAAACAACTGACTGTGGGCGAGGCTCTCCAGCGGGATTCTTCTCAGCGATGTAGCTGCTTGTGAAGCCGCTGGGGAGTCAGCCATGCTTTGGTTGTTGTTGTTAGGTGCCGTTGAGCCATGTCCGACTCATAGCAACCCTCATAGGGTTTTCAATGGCAGATTGTTTTCGGGATTGCCTTGGGAGTGGGTTACCACATCCTTCTTCCATGCTTTGGTTGTTGTTGTTGTTAGGTGCCGTCCAGTCGGTATCCGACTCATAGCGACCCTCTGTACCACAGGGGAAACACTATTGTCAGTGCTTCTCTGCTGTGCATAGGGTTTTCAATGGCAGATTGATTTTTGGGAGGGGGTTGCCAGGTCCTTCTCCCAAGCCTACAGCTTCTGGTGTTCCCAGGTGGTCTCCCATCCAGGTACTAACCAGGCCAGACCCTGCTTAGCTTCCGAGATCTGACGGGATTGAATGCCACAGGGCTACTGCTGCAGGTTTTGGTAAGAAACCCAAATAAACTCAGTAGTTCACCAAGTTAGACTTCATGGACTCCTTTGGTCTGTTGTCCCGTCCCGTGGGACCCTAGTTATTCGCGGGGTTCGAGGGGGACCTGTCTGAAAAGAAATGGGCGAGAGAGAAGAACGAGACCAAGCAAGTAGTTGTCAAGGTCTCACTTTATTGAAACGAAACTGGTCCTTTTAAGCTCACAGGAATGAGGAAGTAGGCGGGGGAAGAATTTTATCTCAATCAAAGGCCGCAGCTGGCAGGTGGTCTG
>VMDO01005759.1:0-48295 GCA_007922755.1 Pedetes capensis | reverse complement strand
TTAGTTCTCAATAAAGAAAGGAAGCCAAGAGAGTATAGAACTCTGGTGGTCTCCGCTCCCGACAGTCTGTCCGTGCCCTCTCCATCTGGGGTGACCACACATTCCTCTTACATCTCCCTTGGGAAATCATGCAACACTTGGTGCCTGAACAGGACAGACGGAACCAAAGATGAGTCAGAGTGAAGCATCCGTGGGGGCAACTCGTGGTGGCCATCTTCCTCCGTGTGTTATGCGCCGTGTGCCTCCAGGCCATAGCTGCAGTTGTGTGGCGCCTGCTATCTGTTATGACATGCAACCAAAGCGGAGCCATCTGAGGGTGAAGTGTCTGCAGGGCCAACCGTGGGGTGGCTACCTTCCTTTATGTGGTATGGGATCGCATGCCTCCAGGCTAGAGCTGCAGGTGCGTGGCCTCTCCTAATGGGTGTTAAGACGTGGAACTGAGGCTGAGCCATCTGCCCAGAGGGAACTTGCCTATGTAGAGGAGTAATTACAACCGGAAAGAGACAGATGGGTGGAAGCTCTACATTGGCCTTTGATTTGGCAGGAAAAATGGACAAAAGGGAGGACAAGATGGAGCTGTTGGCTTGCCATTCTTTATGGCTTGGGGGGTCATAAGAAAAAGAAGGCAAATTAGATCTGTGCTGAGGAGTCCCTCCTGGAACCCAAATACGTGGAATCTATTCAAGAATTTGGACAGTGAAGAGGGAAAGGAAGACACTATTAGGAGTTGGACGAAAGGCCATTTGTGTTGCCTTCTGGCAAGGAATCTGGCTATATTCTGTGTCCTGAAGATCTGAGTGAGGCTGAATTCAATGATAATGAACTGGTTGGTTTGGCGGAGGGAACTTTGAGACAGCATGGCATCTGGGCTGTGGTGTGGTTGTTGCTGGCTACTTTTAGCTGAGTGTACAGTGAAAATCCAGAGCAGAACACTGACCAGAGGGATATAAAAAGCTTGCAGTTTGGTAAGGAAGGGAGGATCAGCTCAGTGAAAGTTTCAAATGAAGCTGGTACAGCTGTAATTCTTGGAGAGATTAGCTCCATAGGAGAGGGACCATACACTCTGCACTGGAGCAATGGGAATGCCTTTGGGACAGATTGGGAATTGGTGGGGCCCCACCCGTCATAGGCTCTTCGGTGTGGGGCTGCAGACTCATTTGAAGGACTTTCCTTTGAGGGGACAGCACCCCCGGGGTATCCTGTTCATGGGGGGTGGGGTGGGGGAACTGCCTAGAGAGGTGTTCTCCCAGGTTCAGCCAATCCAGGCATCAGAGGCCACTGCAGCCATGGTCCAGCGAAGCCCAGGTCCCCCTGGAGCTGGCAGTAGACCCTCCTGACGTTCACGTGGTACTGATTTTGCAAGCACGCTGAACGCAAGAGTTCCAGGGTCATGAAGCCTTGCACCAAGGTTTTGGGAAAGGCCTGGGTTGGCAGGCAACGCGTGGCAGTGTCCGATTCCCTGCAGGACATCCGAGAGGGGGTGATGTATCCTGAAGCTGTGAGGGCGATCCTGGGATGTGGGAGATGCCAGCAGTGCGGAGTGTCTGCCTAGGAAGGCTGCCTGCTGGTAACGAGTGGAGCCAGCCCCAAAGGGCCATGTAGGATGCAAACGGGAAAGGCCTGGGGTGGTGCTGCCAAGCCTGGTGGAGCCCAGATGATGCCACCACGTGTGCCAGAGGCTGGATTTAACGTTTGCCTTGCTCGGTTTATTTGTTGGCTTTTCATGCTGTTATCGGACTTGCTAACTTTCTGGAGTATTGCCTTAGCTGCTGAATCCTGAGACCAGTTTGCATTCATCTGGAATGGACAAACAGTTGACCTTTAGAGTGGGGTCCCCAATCCCCAGGCCATGGACCAGTAACAATCTTAATCTGTAGCCTCTTAGGAACCAGGCCACACAGCAGATGAGCGACAGGTGAGCAAGCAAAGGGTCATCTGTATTGACAGCTGTTCCCAATCACTGGAATCGCCCAGAAATCATCCCCAACCTGTCTTCTATGAAATGGGTCTCTGGTGCCAAAAAGGTTAGGGACCACTGCTTTTAGAGTATGGGAAATCAATCCACACAAGGCCCAAGGGCTGGGCACACCTATGAAATTCCACAACAGCCTGGGTCTGTAAATGCAAAACAGATGCTCCTGCGCTTGGGGCTGGGTTAACTGAAAGAAAGAATGGGTTAGCTAGGCATGGCGCATGCCTGTAATCCTAGTGGCTTGGGAGGCGGAGGCAGGAGGATCGCAAGTTCAAGACTACAAGCAGTCTGCGTAATTTAGTGAGACCCTGTCTCAAAAAAGTAAAAAACGGGCTAGGGGTGCAGCTCAGGGGTCCAGCACTTGCAGAGCACGCAAGCGCTAGGCCCTGGGTCCAACCCCCAGTACCACACACACACACACACACACACACACACACACACACACACAAAGAATGGGTTGCTAAAATGGCAAAGAATTTAAACAAAAGCATCCTGAGTGGCTGAAAAAAAGGCACTCCCAGAAGTCATAAGGTTATTGAAGAAAAATCTTAGTTTCAGGGGTCAGCTGCCTCCCTCCGAGGTGTTGGCCAGCGAGGCCCCTGAAGTAAGCCCCTATCATTGAAGCTAGTGGGCGCTCTGGTTTCGGGATACGGAGAAATCAGGCTAGGACTGAGCTGCAAGCTCTCTCCCTGCTGGCTAGCGTCTGCAGTGCCAGACGGTGCTTGCTATGCAGGCTGATGAGGAGGAACTATCATCGGTGGTTGTGCTCAATGATGGACATGTGTTAGGTTATTACCATGCCAGGCAAGATGTGCTCGCTGGTGCAATAGGATCAAGACTATTACAGGTGCAACAAATTCTTTCTGATTGGATTTGAAACCAGTTGTACAGGATGGAACCCACGCTTGGTGCTATATTTGTTGTTGTTGTTGTTAGGTGCCGTCGAGTCGGTATCCGACTCATAGCGACCCTCTGTACAACAGGGGAAACACTATTGTCAGTGCTTCTCTGCTATTCATCGGGCTTTCAATGGCAGATTGATTTTTGGGAGGGGGTTGCCAGGTCCTTCTCCCAAGCCTACAGCTTCTGATGTTCCCAGGTGGTCTCCCATCCAGGTACTAACCAGGCCCGAACCTGCTTAGCTTCCGAGATCTGACGGGATCGGATGCCACAGGGCTACCACTGCAGGGCCGCCAGGAGGCTATGCTATTGTTTTGTTAAACGGATATGATATAACTTTCAAACTGCACCCCCATATCCAAAATGGGCAAGAGAGGCAAATTTTAACATTACATGTCCGATATATCTCAGCAATGGGTAGCATATAAATACTAGACTTGCTATCAGAAGAACCAGGGTCACAAGAACATCTTTCCCAGTGACAGGGTCTTACACAGACCCACTCACCCCCAAAAGCATTTCAGACAGGCTTCCGGAACGATTCCCAGGGAGAGGCGATAGTTATGTTTAAAGCAAAATCCAAAGAGTAAACATTTTAATTTTCTTCAAGAATATTCTTCATTTTATAACATTTTAAATAGTCACACTAATGAGTTACATTTCCACAAAAATACTTGTACAGATCAGTACTCTTAAAAGTATTCACAACCATGATTACCATAACTAGGAAGATTAGGAAGCTTAGCGAAGACAGTCGACGTACACACACGTTCTTACGCTTGTGGTGCGATCACGTGATGTCTATAAGTCAGGATGGAGCCACATAAAAGCTGAACTTGGTGTCCCTACCACACTTCTCAGTGAAAAAGCAAATAGCCCAGGGGCAGGGCGGGAGGGGGGGGGACAGCAGGTTATATAATTAAGACAAATCCAAGCAGAAACTGGAAGATGCTATTTCATATACACCAAGTACATGTGAAACAGCAAAATAAACATTTTCATGAAGGGAGGGGCTGCTATTTCAACCCCATGGGATGTTTATTATTTTTATTTATTTACTTATTTATTTTTGGTACTGAGGGACTGAAGCCAGGGCCTTGCACGTCCTTTGCAAGTGACCTACCCCTGAGCTGTGCCCCAGCAGCTCCCCAGATATTTTTTATCTTCAGACAGGGTCTTGCTAAGTTACACAGGCTACCTCTGGCCTCAAATGTACGATCCTCCTGCCTCACCCTCCCGAGTTGCTGGGATTACAGGCATGAGACACTGTGCCCAACTCCCTGTGGGGTATTAAGATGTAATTGAGCCAGCTGACATTACACTTATAAGCACCCAGGGGTGACTATGAAGTGACCGTGCCTGAAAGCAAGGGGCCAGCAGTGGCTGTGCCTCTAACTCCTACATTTATGAAAACTGCTGACATTCAAAATAGCAATTGTTGAAACTCAAATTTCTCATCTCAAAGGAAGCCTATCGCGGCAGCTTGTAGGAATGCTTTTTGTCTCTGATTTGCAGACAATAGGATGAAAAGAGATCAATTTCTGAATATAACTGGCTGATTTGCAACTGTGCACACATCTATGAAAAGGACAAGCGTGCTCAGCATGATCCTGAAAACGTTGAGTAAAAAAGTTGGCACATTAAGCACGACATTCTTCTCCTATGAAGAGCGACTACGCTTTCCAGTAAGCTAAGATTTCCTAGTAATGCAAATCTTTTTTCATTATTTGTATAGTGTACAGAAGTGTATAGACAACCTTCCTTTGTAATCTATGACTCAAAAATTTTTATCTGATTTATTTTGATCTCCATTGGTATTGTCCATCAATACATTTGCAGATGCAAAAGAATATCACTTTGTTTGCTTAGTCCATTCCTTTCAAGGGCTGTGAAAACCCTAGACATCCCAGAAAGGATGTTAAGGGAAGCAAGGAAGAAATGCTCCCTGTGTCCACCACACCCTCTAGAATCTGGGGAATGATATTCAATGCAGGTGAAGAGAACTAAAGCAAAGTTGACTGGTTCCTGTTAAGGCTTGCAGCTTTTTACATAAGTAACATTTCAATGGACAATAAGACAATTAGTAGTAAATCTAGAAGCCATTTAGTGCAAGTGGACTTCTGATTTCAAATTCTCTGCCCATGACATCTTCCGCTGGTGAGAACACTTGAGGCTGGAGTTAAAGGACACCTGGGGGAGGCCAGGCCCCTGTGGCCAGGCAGCTGCTGCAAGCATAGACAAGGTTGTTCAGCCTTTGTTCTGCTGAACAAAGGCACCAAACCCACACAAAAGTTTTTAAAGGATGTGGTGGTTAAAAACCGAATCCCTAAAGGCCGGAAATACGGCAATAGCACTTGAAAGTGACACTGCAAGGAGGGAGGAAATGCTGGGTTTTAGTGTTTTGTCATCTTAGGCACACTGCTACTTGGAAATATTTTTTTCTTAAAGTGACTTTTGCACTATAAAAATATTGATGTCAAATCTACGTATCCTAAGTGGAAATCCCAACTGTACTCAAACTTTATTATAATGAAGTCTACTGCTAAGATGTCTGGAGGAAACTCTGTCTTCTCCCTCCCAAAATGCAAGTGCTCAATGGACATTCTCCTTGTGACAGCAATGTGGGAACAGACAAGGAAGGAAAAGTAGGGGTTTCAAATCAGCCCCATTCAAGAAGACACTGCTGTGGCTTCTGCTGCCTTGCTATTTATACCACAAGGGTGATTTAACATGTCAATGACACTGTGGGGGTGGGAACCTTGCTGACAGATACTGGTCAAGCTTGCTTACCCAGAATCCTTGGGGAGACTCTAAGGACTCAAAGTAACAAGAGGACGTGCATGGTCTACTCCATTCGGAAGTCTCAAATCCAGATTCAACCACACAAGCAAGGGGACAGTGCAGAAAGGCATCACTCAGACCCAAGATCTGAAGTAGCCCACAGCTGCTGTGCATGCGATGCCACTAGAGTTTTCTTCCTGCCAGCCTAAGGTACCACAGGCCAGGGCACTGTACTGAACAGGAGGACACACGCGTGCACACAGAGCCTAATCATCCAGAAATCCCCACTGGCTTTTGTTGTAAGCATTGCTTTCATTTACAGAAGGAGCCCTTGAGGCCTGTGAGGTGAAATGTCTTGGCCAATCAAGGCATCTGCTTGTTAAGTGCAGATCTGGCCACCTAAGGATTCTGCCGCACTCACCCATTTATTTATTTAATGCAGTACTGGAGGATGAACCCAGGGCCTCACGCATGCTAGGTAAGCATACTCTTTTTACTGTGTCATCACAAAGGCCTAGAAGACATTTTTTTAAAAAGGGAAAAGTAAGGCTATGTAACGTAGAAGTGTTCAAATATGGCCAGGACTTGTGCAAATACCTCAAGTAAAAAGCCTCTTGGCTAAGCTGACAGTGAACACACCCTAGAGGCTGAATCTCTGAGACCCAGGTTTCTGTCCTCAATGATTCTATCCACAGCAGGTGTACAATGGCAGAACAGAAGGAAGCAAAGAGATTACATTAGAAAGATACATGTTTAAGGGAGCTTTATAAACTTAACCGGTCAAGAGAAAGAAAGTCTACTTGCAACTCGGGGTAGAGGAGAGGATAATTATAAACCTATATCCTGTCTAATTGAGTAAAGCTATGGAGTAAAGAGATTTAAAATTTTTAAGTTGATCAAGTGTTTTTGATCGGATTAATCATGACATGAAACATACACAGCACGCTTTCTCACCCGGGCCATAGAGAATACTGGTTTAGGTGAGCCAGGGGGCCAGAGGGTGCCTCAGAAGCTAGCTGGACTGTCACGGCGATGAACAGTGCTACTGCCCATTAGTGTCTGCTCAGAGCTACCCCTGATGCGGACTCCGTTTAATAGGGATAGAGTGACAAGTGGTTCCATGATGCCTAAACAGGTGCTTACTTTGAGCATTGCCTTTTTAAGTTTCTCAGCAGTAAAAAGGAAATAAAATATATTTAAATGCTACATAATGTCATTTTTGTAAACTCTACAACATCTGGCTTTGGGTTTGTATTGCTCTCCTGTTCAGAAAATTTAGAGGATGAAACTGACTTAACTTCATTTTCCAACCGGCAAACTGGAATGTGGTTCTAAAATCCAAATTTACCTTGAGAACACCTCCCCACACATACACTTTAGGAAATGTGAAGTTTTATATTAAGTCCCACAGTTTCTTTCTGCTGGATTATTCTTAAGTTAGGGATTGAGAACAATTTCTCCCTCACTCCTTGATAATAATTGATACTAACCACAATCAATTTTGAGAAAATATTTTCAAATATTTTATGGTAAATTATAGTCTTGCATCTATGAATATGCTCTAAGAAAAGCAAAATATTCATGGAAGCATAAAACCATTTTACTTTTAAATAAAAATACTTTATTTGTTCCTGCCAGGTTATCAAAATGTACATTATTAACCAAATAAAAAGGGTACTTTGAATTATGTAACTAGGGCATATGTGGAGGATTTTTATTTAATTTTCAGAGAGTAAAAACGCAATCTCCCTTTCCACACATTCCTACCAAGTTTGGATTATCCCTGCTTAAAACTGAACATATAAACAATTAGATGGGCCCCAGTTCACTACAGAATGCATATTTTCACTTACACGTAAAATAAAGGAAGCTGTAACAGTTGGGTTACTTTCCTTTGTCAAAAACTTTCAGACACATTTATTCCTATTCATATTTGGGGTAACTTCGTAAGTGACATAAATATAGCACGTTACTTGCATGAATCTACACACACACACACACACACACACACACACACAGGATAAAGTGCAACACAACAGACCATGTCTGTGACATTCACTTTTTCCAACTCCCACATAAGGATCTTCCGAGTAAATGGAAAGAGTGTTGTTCTCGAGTGCACAACACTAAACCCCACAGAGCAGCTAATCCTTCCACACTGATACGATACTGCAAATCCTATTTGCTTTGTTTTCTCTGTGGCTTCTCTCACTTTGAACCAAACCTTTGAAGCTGTGAGTTGAAAACTCAACTCCCCAGAGCTCCAAGAGGGCTCCTCAGTGCTTTAAGAGTGCTTCAGTGTTTTCTGAGCACTCTTCACTGTAAAAGGAAGTTTCCAATGACATCTTGTCTGTAACAAGGAGAATTACAGGCATTTTAATAAAAGGAAGCGTTCAACTTGGCAGCAAATGCTTTAACAACCTTTGACACCAGCCACCAAACTTTTCTACAGGCAAGTACCAAACTAGCCTTAGAATCCAGAAGGTTTTGGTTGCGTGTGGTTGACATTAAATTATTTAGCTAAAAAAATGCTTTTGTTCCTGAGATGAGCACAATAAAAATTAAATGAGTTTTCTCTAGAGCTGCCATCCGGGCACTACGCTCCACACATCCACCCTTGTTCTCATCAGAGTCCTGCCGGAAGCATCAGTCTTCCCCATGGCGCCACTTCTGTGATTCATCTTGCCGCACATCTGGTCTAATCTGGTTTCTCATGCCACCCAACACATTTGATGTCGCTTCTGTGGCAACAATTAGAGGTTTCACCACCGCTGGTGGGATCTGGCGCAGGACTTCACCCACAGCACCAGTAACCCCTCTGCTCTCGTGCTCTCGAGCCGCCGTCTCATAAATGGTCTGGGCTGTGTCTGTGATTCCCTGCACAGAGGGCGGGTGGTAGGGAGAGAGGGGAGTAAATTACTGGTCAGAAAACTAAATTATCCCATACTACACATTTAGAGTACAGCTAAAGAACATTATGTTTGTATCTAGACCAAAATCAACAACAGCAAAAATCCCTGCTTTTGAAAATATCTATGATACTTATTTCTATGACAAAATTCTAATTCCAAGGGAATAAGGCAATTGTTATTATCTGGCATTTTGTTGTGACACAAGTCAGTGGGAAATGCAGCTAAACTACAGCTCCCCCTAAAGAAGCTTACACAGATATTTAATGATTCAAGAGCAGCTTTTTGAGTCCACTTAATCCTTCCGGTTAAATCTAATGCAGCAAAGCTTCTTGAATAAACACACTCACTAAAGGAGCCTGGTGATAGTTCCTTTGATGTGAGGTTGTTGTTGTTTTTGTTGTTATTGTTGTGGTTGTTGTTAGGTGCTGTTGCTTCAGGTCTGACTCATAGCAACCCTCATAGGCTTTTCAATGCCTGATTGTTTCGGGATTGCTTTGCGAGTGGATTGCTACATCCTTCTCCCATTTTTGCAGTGCTGGGGATCGAACCCAGATCCTCAGAGAGTACAGTGCAGCACTCTACCAATTAAGCTAACCCCCAGCCTTGTGATGTGATGTAAGAAAGCTTAATTCCACTAAGCTCTAAAAAATTATTTAATTTGCTTTAAATTACTGGTTATTAGAAAAGATAACTACAGAACATTCAATTAGGATAAAAAGCCAAACAGAACATTTTATTGGATGAAATAGATAATTCTGACAACATAAACCAGGAACCTGTTTAATGATCAGATACAAAGCTTCTGCAGTTTCCATTTTCCTCTTACCACGTAACATTAAAATAACCACCACCACTAAGTCTGAGGCTAAATGTATAAACAAGTAGGGCAGCTAACCTGTAAAACCTCACATGACTCTGAAATCTCTGCAATTTATCTAACTCAGAAATCTCCAAGGGACACAAGGCACTGTTCTGCGGTGGCAGCTTCAGAGATCAGTACAGGGAAGAGGAACTTAATGTCCTCCAGGGAAACAAAGACCTTGACCTAACCCAGAATCTACCTTTGACAAGCTAACAGTTTCTATCCAATGCAGCAGGAAAAACATGTAACACCACGGGACAAATAAACAAATACACACACACACACACACACACACACACACACACACACACACACACGCTACAGAAAAACTAGGAGAAATGAGGTGGTATTTTAAAAACTATCTAGAAGATAATGCCCTCTATGAGAGACCATGAGTATAATGAAGAAAACACAATTTAAACATTTCCCTGCATCTCCTCCCTCCTCTCTCCACTAGCACTGGACCAATAATAAACAGGTATTATTTTATTGTGGTATAACGATCAACAACATTGAGTCTGGAGAGCAGAGGTAAATTCACATCTCAGCCTATTACTTAGCTGTGTGATCTTCGACAAGTCATTTATATGGGTAATTAAAAAACTGCCTCCCTCCTATGGTTTTTGTTAGGATTAAACGCAACAACTCATCTAAAGATCTTGACACAGCTTGGAAGACGGTAAGCATTGAATGAGTAATTCCTCGATGACTTTTAACACCCTCTCAAGGACATGACCACCACCAAACAGAACTGCATGCCTTACAAGTTGGCAAACTTTTTCTGTAAAAGGCCAGACTGTAAAGCTTTGTGGGCCACACAGTCTCTGTTCACATATTCTTGATTTTTTTCTTCGTATAATCCTTTAAAGTTGTAAACGCCATTGTCAGCTCAAAGGTTCATATAAAATCAAGCATAGCCCAGATGTAACCTATAGGCTACCCTACTGAACCCTGACTTAAAAGACGACCTAAAACATTTTCTCTTCATTTTTGACTTACTAACATCTAAATGAAAAAGAGATATTTATCACCATTTAGGGACCTCTATTTAGCAACTCTTTGGGGCTGGGATTTAGCGCAGTTGGTAGAGTGCTGACCTGCAGTCTCTGAGGTCCTGAGTTCGATTCTCAGCACCACAAAATGGAAGAAGGACGTGGCAACACACTCCCAAGGCAATCCCAAAATAATCAGCCATTGAAAACCCTATGAGGGTCGCTATGAGTTGGACACACCTCAACGGCACCTACCAACAACAACAACATTTAGAAACTCTTTAGTATGGAATTCAGATTCAGTCTGGTCCAGCACACCCTAGCACCCCATGGCACGCCTACTAGCCTCACCTTCTCTTCTCCATTCTTTCTCCTGACAGCTTTGCAGAAAGAACTAAGCTTTAGGCCCAATCTTCCTGGGACCACAGATGCTCCTTCTAACTGGTAAAGGAGTAGCCTAGGCCTTTCTGTCATCTGAATATGATTGGGGAAACACCTTTGGCAAAATCCTAAAACATGAATCACAAGTAGAATGACTGCAACTTCTTTATGTTGTATTAAAAATAACATCAAAAAAGATGGAGAATGCTCCTGATGACACAGAGAGAACTAGGGTTCACCGGCAGAACTGTCGGAGAATGGCTCGGCAATGTGTAATGAATGTCGAGGTTAGTCACTCACCAATTAGAGACTCACCAGTCCCACCCTATAGAACTCTGACACATGAACAAAGACACATACAGATGAACATTCCCCATAGCAGTGACTTAGAGGAAAATGGAAACTAAGTGTCCATTAGGAAAATAATAAATTATGGTATACTGTATAATAAAATGCCATCAAACCATTTCAATTAGATTTCATATATCCACGTGGATATATCTTGAAAGAAATAAGTTGCACGATGACACACATGGTATCATTTATGTAAACTTAAACTATATATAAATGCTGTTATGTTTTGTTTATGAATGCATACTTATAAAATAAAACTAACATATTAAAAATATGTACAGATTATGAAGGCATGGGAATGGGATCCGGGTGGTCGATTTACCTGAAAAGGTGTATTTCTTAAACAAATCTGAAGTAAACAGAGCAAAGCATAACTGCATTCAATCCAGACGGTGAATGCCCAGGCCTGCGTTCCTGCCCTTCCTCACACACTTCTGAGGTGTGAAGAGAGGCTCAGTCCGCCCCTGGTCCACTTCTGTCATGGAGCTTATCAGTCACAACTAGAGTGTCAAACCTGCGAAAACCTGGGTTTAGGCTCAGGTGTGGGTTCAATGTTAAAACTAAGAGGGTTCAAGTTCAAGTTTAAATCTTATGTGTAGACAGCCGGGCTTCAAACCGAAACCTGAACCCATACTGATTCAAGTATTTAAAAAAATTTTTCTGAATCCACACTTGAACATGTACCCAAGTGAAAAACTGGGTTCGGGTACAACTTTTAATGCTTTTTTACTTTGTGTAACTAGCTATTTTATTATACATAAAAACTGAAAAACATTTTATTCTATCTACGCATAGTATTAACATGAACCAAACCCAAACCATCTACGTTTTAACATATTGAAGCCACTCCTGAACCTGAAGCCAGTTTTTTGAGAGTCTAAAGGCCTGGTGGGGCTGGGATTTAGCTCATTTGGTAGAATGCCGCTCTGCAGTCTCTGAGGTCCCGAGTTCAATTCCCAGCACCACAAAAATGGGAGAAGGACCTGGCAACCCACTCCCGAGGCAATCCCGAAACAGTCAGCCATTGAAAACCCTATAAGGGTCGCTATGAGTTGGACACGACTCGACGGCACCTAACAACAACAACAACAACAAAGCCTTGGTGAGAACCTAGCCCTCTTCTTTCACTCCATGCACGTGGGTCAAAGGTTGCAGCTGGCAGCTCCCACCTTCCTCCTAGGGGGTTCTGCGAAACACATTAAATCACTGAAGGCTCTCTGGGTGGAAGCCAGGAAAAGCACACAAACCAGTTCTGACTTGTTGGCTCAACTGTTCACTTACCTCTTTCACCACACTGTAGGCCTTGGCCACACCTTCCCTCAGGTCTACTGGCTGGTGGGCTAGGCGATGATGAGGAAACCTTTTGGCCTTCTTGGGCTCGATGGAAAGGGTCCCAGGAGACACCATGTCATAGGCAGTCTCTGCTGCCGCCTGGGTATTTGTCAGAAGGAAAAAATAAATGAGAAGACACTCTGGAGAGCTATGGCAGCAACACTGCAACAGTGCAACATGAGGAAAAACTCACATACTCTCATACAGACACATCTACAGTGTTGAAATTCCTCATAAGAGCTTGATGACTTCGCTAAGAACAACACAGAAGATAAATTAAAAACTCCTATCTGGATTGAGCTGACTTACTCAGTCCCTCCCTCTCTCCACTGAGAACACTCAACGTTCTCACGTTCTCACGTTAGTCTATGACACTTAATACTTAACAGAAGTAGAAGCTTCAACACTTCTACTATTTAAGGTTAAGCTTTCTTAAATTTGGCTAGGATCCTTTCATATAGACTGGTGAAATAAATCTCTGCTAGTTTAATGGTTATTATTTATCTGAAATAGGCAAACTGGCACAAAGATAATATTAAAGGATTATAAAAATCTGACACTATATTTCACTGTTTCACTCTACTAATTGTTTAGCACTGGACATACAAGCAACAAAACAATCATGAAAGCCAGGTGTGGTAGTGCACACCTGTAATTAATCCCAGTATTTGGGAGGCAGAGGTAGTAGGATTGCAAGTTCAAGGCCAGCCTGGGCTACACAGTAAAACCCTGTCTCAAAACAAACAAACCAAGCAAAATATTAAATTACAAATAAAACATCTACCTTCAACATTTTATATATTTTCACAGTACTATTTTAAAAACAAAACAGCCCAACCATTTTACAGTGGCTCTTCTGCATCTAGACGAGGTAGGCTTGGGAAAGATACCTGTATGGTTTGAACCATTCTGTTCGTGAGTTCTAGAGCAGCCATTGCCGTTGAGGTACCAAAGGAAGCAGCACCTCTCTGGAACCCTCTGACAATTCGGCCGTCCTTCCGGTACTGTTCTATTGGTAGCCAGACCAAGTCCTTCAGGCCTTGCACTAGAACAGCCAACACACAGACATCAACACCAGCAACGGAGTTCGGAGCTCTGCTAGCCTCCTAATCCTGGACGGAGTGATGCCCTGAAACTCAGGGCAAAGCTCTGTGTGCACCACTACACATGTAGATTTTCTGGAAAAATGTTCTTCATACAGACCCTTGAGGGCATTTGTAACCCCAAAAGTGTTGAAAGAAGAAAACTCACCTAATTGTACTAGTGAATGCATAGGTCCAACACCTCCCAAGATGCCTGGAAGCTGGTTCTTCTTAATGTCATTGAGCCATTCAGTGATTGCATATGAGAATAGTTTGTCAACACCTAGCAAACTAGAGTAAATGACTGTTAGTATAAAGGAGACACAAAGTTACAAACTTAGATAAGGTTTTACTTAAAAACAATTACAAACTACAAGGACAAAATAGTATGGATGCACCAAAACTGGCTAATCATTTTTGAATGAAAAAGAAATACAAATCAGCCACTTAATTCTCAATCTGAATTTCCTCTCCCTATATATAGATGCCTGCAGCCGTAGCCCTGTGGCATCCAATCCCATCAGATCTTGGAAGCTAAGTGGGGTTGGGCCTGGTTAGTACTTGGATGGGAGACTGCCTGGGAACACCAGGTGCTGCAGGATTGAGAGAAGGACCCAGCAACCCACTCCCAAAAATCAATCTGCCATTGAAAACCCTATGAACAGCAAAGAAGCACTGACAATAGTGTTTCGCCTGTTGTACGTAGGGTCGCTATGAGTCAGATACTGACTCAACAGCACCTAACAACAACAACAAATATAGATAGACCAATACAGATACAGATAGACACATATGGAGACAGATATATAATGTCCAACTACAATGTTAATAATTTCTACAAAGCTTAGGTAGTGTGTATAATAAGCGTGTTGTTCTGCAGTTCTTATTTCTTGAAAAGCTAAGGCTCTGGCACAGGAATAACCCAAAGACTATATGTACAATGACACCAAATTTAGGAACCACAACCTTGTCAACTTCCTTCCAGTCTTTTCACTGAGTGACCTAATTTACAACTTTTAGAAATTGTTAAAAATACCCTGAACAGTAGTTTTTTTTAAGAAATACTACTCTGTTCCAACTGCTTCTACTCTCTTCTAAAAATGAGCTCTCTGCAGATAATACTCTGAAGCAGTTAAATTATGTCTGCTTGCTAAGGAGACTCCACTTTTAATTTGATGTAAACTAGCGTTAGCAGACTCACCTCAAAGTCTTATATAATAACTCAACTTACCCATGCCGATAGAAGAGTCTCTTTAGCTTTAGCTCAGAGCAGTTCAATTGGGCCAGGCCAATTAGAATCCCAGCTAATGTGCCCTTTAAAATAAAAAAAAAGTCTAGATTAATCTGCAAGTTCAGGAGACCTTCAACAGTTAACATAGTTGTTATTTGGGAAAATCAAAGCAATATTCATTAATGAAGATAAATACATGAAATACTTACAAACAACCACTGTATAATAATGTATAATCAACATAAACCAAATTAGTGGTACTTAAGTAAATATTAAATTTTCTTTAAAAACAAAATTAAATTTAAAAACCTTGCACATCATGTCAAACACATGACAGAGCAAAGTTTACAGAAAATTGAGTGCATTTGCCTAAGGTGATAGCGCACACCTGTAATCCCAGCACTCGGGAGGCTGAGGCAGGAGGATCACAGGTTTGAGACCAGCTTGGACTATATAGTGAGTTTTAGGCCTGGGTTACATAGTGGAGACCTTGTCATTAAGGAAAAAAAAAAAAAAAAAAAAAGACAGAAAAGAAAATGGAAGGAAGGAAGAGAAAAGTGCATTAGGAAAAAAAAGACGATTTTGAAGATCATATTTATGTGTAAAGTTTCCAAACCTGATCCATTGATACATGTTTGCCATGATAATCAAGTCGAATAGGAACTTCTGCTGTGAATCTGAATTCTCTGGAGATGAAGAAAGGAGAGGAGTTATTTATAATCAAAATTATTGATCACTGAAACTAGATACAAATTAATTTGTTAAACTGGAGAATAAAAATAAAACCACAAAGGACATTATTTAACTATCTTATGGCCTATATAAAAGAGAATGTCTTTCAGCTGTACTTTCTTTTAAGGTAAGAAAACAAGTAAGCGGAATGCGGTGGTGTATACCTGCAATCCCAGCATCTTGGGAGGCCAAGTTGGAGGCCAGAGGCAGCCTGCACAAGTTAATGAGACCTTGTCTCAAATAAAAACATTTTCAAAAATGGGCTGGGGGTGTAGCTCATTGGTAGGGCACTTCCAAAAAGTATGTGAGAGGCCCTGGGTTCAACCCCCTAGTACCACAAAAACAAACAGAAAAGAGAAAATAATTAAACAGATGTCATCAGGTAAATTGTATTTATTATATTTAAGTTTTCTCATAAAAACTTTTTCTTGGTTTATTAAATAATGTTTACTCTTATAAAAAATAATTTTGGTAGACATCCTTAATTCATGTAGAGAACAAATTAATAAACCTGATCTTCAAGGTTTTAAACCCGTCACTATACTCATTTCCAAGAAGTAAAAAAGAGAGGAGGTAAGGTGGATCTGCTAGCCCTATGTGAAGCGAGTCAGGTATGAATCTCAGTTTTGTCGATCAAATGGGATGCAATTGTGGGCAAGTAACTTAAACTCTCTGAGCCTCAACATCTTCTTCAGTAAATTTTTAAAATGCTCCCTACACTGGTAAATTTTGGCAACAATTCTTGAAAATAATACTATCCACAGGATATCAATGCACAAATATTAGGAAGTTCCAAAGAATGAAAGTATAATAATTATACATTGATGGCATGTAGCACACAAAGTGAGCTCACTATCAAAAGTTGACTGTAAACTGGATGTCTGGAATTGGAAACACATTTTTTTCCCCACAGAATCAATATTGGTGGTGTGTACCAAGCCATCCCACAAAAATCCTCTTAACCTAAAACAAAATGGAAATGCTGTATTGATATCAATCTAAGAAACCTGGGATCCTAAGTCCTGTCTCATCTCCTGAATATACATCTTCATTTGGTTGCCTGAAAAATACCTTCTCTATACTCCCTTTTTCCTCCCCGATCTTCTTTTCTCCACCGCACACATCACAGAACAAACTATTTAATTATTTATAAATTCAGTTAGAGATTCTTTACTATGTCTAAGCCCAAACCTGAAATGCATACAGTAATGCTCAGTAAATATTATAGAATGAATAAGTGTATATAAAGAGGAAGACTATTACATTCACTGGAAAAAGCACTGGCATGTATGGGCTTAGATTAAGAGGATACTTGTTCTTCTCCTGGCTGAACCACTAACTGTGTGATCTTGAGCAACTCACCTCACCTCTCTGGGCATTAACTTCCTCATCTGTGGAGTGAGTAACTGAGACCATATCACTGATTACCACCCCAGGGTTCTGGACCCTCTAGGAGAATAGAAATGAAATCTATAAGCTATTTTCTATATTTTAAATAGACTAATGAAAAAAATAAACATTTACCTAAGTAAGCAGATAGAAATACATAAGCCCATCTCACTTAGGGTTAAAAAAAAAAAATGGTGTGTGGGAGGGTGTCAGGCCTAGCACTGTGGCACACACCTGTAATCCCAGCACTAGGGAGACTGAGGCTGGAGAACTCTGAGTTTGAGCCCAGCCTAGGTTACACAGCAAAACTGTCTAAAAAAAAGAAACAGAAAAAGTGTCATATTTCTTTGCTTTCAAGCCCATGTTTACAAAAACTGAATTGGCAGTTTGTATGTAATATAAAATAAGAGTTCAAATTATCATTAAGATAGGCAATTTTTGATAGAAAAATTTTCTTCAAAATAAAGTGGTTACTATAGGAAAATAGGTTCTTCTTTTGGGGTAAAAGGTTTAGAACCACCTGGGGTCCTCTCTTTCATGATCCTTGTAATTCTTATATTCTATTATCTTTCTATAGCTATGGTCTTCATCATACAAGATATTTAAAATAGGACAACACTTTTAAATACTGCCTACTCTGGGCCATACCTACAGGGAAAGACAGAGAAACTGAGGACACTGGATAGCCACAAGGGAGGCATACAGGAAACCAGAGAAGGTACCCAATGTCCCTCATAATAACAAAGGGAATTTTGCTCTTTCCCCTTCTCTTCCCAGCAATGCTAATGCACCATCCCTACCACTAAAATAAGGTTAGGAAAGGAAGAAGATGGGAAGACTGAGCTGGTCTGTGAAGGAGGGAAGAACTCCAGTGTGCAGCCAGCTGGCCTGGCAGCTGCACAGTGTCATGGTAGCCAGCAGGAGTGCAGGGAAGCTAGGCTTCTCAGGAGTGCTCACTTGGCCTAAGAGGAAAGGTAAGGAAAGACAGGATGGCAATGGGGAAGAGCAAACAGATAGAAACTTCCCACATGGGAAAAGGCAGGAATGCTGAAGTTGAAGGTAGAAACCACATGCAAATAAATAAACTAGTTTATGTGGCAATGCAAAGGAAAGCTGGTGTAACTTGATTACTAGGACACTTACGCATTACGGGATGACCTTCAGAAATCTAAAATAACTGCATTTGTTATCAAAATAAAATTATTTACCTAAAAAACACGGGCTGATCACTAAATGAAGCTTCTTCAGCTGAGAAGTCCTTTTCTTCCACTCCATTAACCGCCTCCACTGCATTGGCACTATCGTATTGGGAAGGTTGTTTTGGCCCAGGGAAGGAATGAACTAGGTTTGGCTCCTTTGAGGTACTCAAATGCCTTGGCAAACTACAGGTCACATCGGCTGCTGGGGACTTTTTAACTGAAATGTAATGTGCACATTTGAAAAACTGGGTACACTTCTTCAGAGCAATTATTTAAACCAATCTTGATTTAACTGATTTTGCTGTATTTCATTTAATAAATACATTTCCTGTCACAGAGAAAACTTGCTTCAACCTTTTAAATTATTACTTTGCATAAATTACATCTGCATTAATTAACAAAAATAAACATAGAGCATACACACACACACACACACACACACAGGAGTAAAGACTAAGTATATTCCAAAAAAAAACCTCCTGCAATCAAAATCAGCCCAAGCAACCAGTCCCAAATAAATACTGGTCTGACTGAAAAATTTTCAACCTAACGACTGTGTGACAGAAATCTGTGCATTCAGCAGAAACTACACTTTTTCCAGTTAAGATACACATTCCAGTCTTCTCTTGAGATGCTGGGTGGCTGCGGCCAATCGCAGTGCCATCAGCCCCACAGTCACAAGTGGCAGTGAGGAATACTCTACAGCTCCATGATGCCGAGCTGTCATGTCCAGTGGGTTCAGTGCATTGAGTGCACTATCAATTTACAATGCTTTCAGCATACAACGGCTTTTTCTGGAAATAATGCCACCCAGGCCTGTGGCATTCGATCCTGTCAGATCTCGAAAGCTAAGCAGGGTTGGGCCTGGTTACTACTTGGACGGGAGACCGGCTGGGAATACCAGGTGTTGTAGGCTTGGGAGAAGCACCCGGCAACCCACGCCCAAAAATCAATCTGCCAATGAAAACCCTATGAACAGCAGAGAAGCACTGACAATGGTGTTCCACCTGTTGTAGGTAGGGTCACTATGAGTCAGATACCGACTCGACGGCACCTAACAACAACAAGTGGAGGGTATCTATACTGGTTATAGAATTTTCAAACTGTCTCTGCTAAATACCTTCTGGATCTGGAGTGAGTAGTAGTTCCACTTCTGTAGAAAGACTTGTGAAGAAATCCTTTAAGAAGAATAAGGCATCCTAGAAATAAAAGATGTTTTTATAACTAAAAGGGGAAAAAAAAAGAACATCTATTTCTAAAACTATGAAACAAAGCATCCTAAACCCCACATTTCACTCACTATTCAAGCACAGCTGTAATTCACTGAATCCTCATTCTGTGCCAGGCATTATTCACACTCATATTCATCTTCAGGGGCTGGGATTTAGCTCAGTTGGTAGAGCACTGCTCTGCAGTCTCTGAGGTCCCGAGTTCGATTCCCAACACCGCAAAAATGGGAGAAGGACGTGGCAACCCACTCCCAAGGCAATCCCGAAAAAACAGTCTGCCATTGAAAACCCTATGAGGGTCGCTATGAGTCGGACACGACTCGACGGCACCTAACAATAACATTCATCTTCATGTCTCTTTCTCTCTCCCTCTCTCCCTCCCCCCTCTGTCTGTCTGTCTGTCTCTCTCTCTCTCTCTCTCTCTCTCTCTCTCTCTCTCTCACACTTCCCTATTAATTCTCACAATTCTGAAAAAATTAACAGATGCAAACACTGAGAAGTAGAGAAATTAAAATTGCAAAGCTAGAAATAATTTCCAAATCAGAGAACGTGTTAGATATTTTAGAGCTATTTGGCATTAGTGTTCATTCTAAACTGGTAGTGAAAATATTATTAGTAATAACAAGAGCAGGGCTGGGGTTAGGTCAGTTGGTAAAGTGTTGCTCCATACTCTCTGATGACCTAGGTTTGATCCCCAGCACCACAAAAACAGGAGGACGTGGCAATCCACTTCTGAAGGAATCCAAAAATAATCAGCCATCGAAAACCCTATGAAGGTTGCCATGAGTCAGATCTGACTCGATGGCACTTAACAACAACAACAAGAGCAGCTGCATATGTTGGATCTTTATTATGTACCATGAAAGTTCTTAATGACTTATTTCTACTTTTACCACAACCTTATAATGCCTTAATATATTTTCTTCATTGGATATGATATTCAAAGTAAGAATTAAAAGTAGGCCTGGTGCAATGGCACGTGCTTATAATCCCAGGGATTCTGGAGGCGGAGGCAGGAGGATTGCAAATCTGAGGCCAGAGACAGCTTGTGTAACTTAATGAGACTCTGTCTCAAGATAAAAAATAGAAAGGGGGTTCAGGGTGCAACTCAGTGGCAGGGTGCTTGCAAAGTATGCATGAGGCCCTGGGTATAGCCTCCTAGTACCACACACACACACACACACACACACACACACACACACACACACACAATATCAATTAATTCAAAATAAACAAAATCATCTATTCAATGCAGACTCTTCTGAAAATATATAATTACAAACAAAAATATTTGGCTCTGTTGATAATACACTTACATTTGCCCATTACTGGCAGCTACATTTTGCCTTCTTTATTCACACTGACAAATTGTTGTTATTAGGTACCGTCGAGTTGTGTCCAACTCATAGCGGTGACCCTCATAGGGTTTTCAATGGCTGACTGTTTCAGGATTGCCTTGGGAGTGGGTTGCCAGGTCCTTCTCCCATTTTTGCAGTGCTGAGAATTGAACTCGGGACCTCAGAGACTGCAGAGCAGCGTTCTACCAACTGAACTAAATCCCTGCCCACACTGACAAACAGAGGATATAAAAATATAAAAACTGTGCTAGGCACCATGGCACACACCTGTAATCCCAGCAACTCAAGAGGCTAAGGCATGAGGATCCTGAGCTCAAGGCCAGGCAGCTTGAGCAACTTAGTGAGACCCTGTCTTAGAATAATAAAAAAGCAGGTTAGGGGAACAACTTAGTGGTAGCAAGCATGTGCAAAGCTCTGGGTTCAACACCCCCCCCACAATGCAAAACACACACACACACACACACACACACACACACACACACACACACACACAGAGTGGGACGACAGCACTCGAACTGCCCCATGCTCATACAGTTCAGTCCTCAACTAACAACTGACTTTTATAAAAGAACATATTAGCTGGGCATAGTGGCACACGCCTGTAATGCCGGTGATTCGGGAGGCTGAGGCAGGAGGATCACAAGTTCGAGGCCAGAGGCAGCCTGCACAATTTAGCAAGACCTGGTCTCAAAAAAAAAAGTTTTTTTTTTTTAAACAGGTAGAGGTGCAGCTCAGCGTTGAGTGGTAGAGCAGCATGGGTTTAATCCCCCAGTGCTGCAAATAAATAAATACATACATACATACATACATACATACATACATACTTACTGCAGGTATGTGAGTGGCACATGTGAGTTAGCCGTTCACTATGGTGCTGGAGCCATTACATTTACATTATTTCTTGTGGGGAAAAAAGTGCTCAGCACTCAAACTGATTGGCACTCAATCACCCTTCCACAATGGATAGTGGTTGAGTGCCAAGACACGGCTATATTTATGTAAAAATCAAATGCTTGAGCCTGTTCTTTCTTATTCTTCCTTTCCATTTAAAAACAAATCTTAAATTAATACAAAACATTAATATTGTACCAAAATATAATGTGACAGTGAATTACAGGGTTACAATAGTTGGTACCACAGCAAAAGTGTCTATTTTCCAAGGATCCAATTACCTACCATCCTATTTATCATAAATAGAAATGAAGCCGGTGAGAAGAATAGTCTGATGGCATGTGGGGGACCAATGTAGTACCAACATTATTAGAAGTGTTCTGGTTCAAGCCAGGAGCAGTGGTGCATGCCTGTAATCCCAGCGGCTTGGGAGGCGGAGCCAGGAGGATCGCAAGTTTGGGACCAGAGGCAGTCTGTGTAACTTAGTGAGACCCTGTCTCACAAAAGTAAAAAAAAATAAAAAATAATAATAATGAGCTGGGGGTACAGCTCAGTGGTCCAGCACTTGCACAGCATGCAAGTGCGAGGCCCTGGGTTCAACCCCCAGTAACCCCCCCCAAAAGAAGTATTTTGGTTCTGAAGCAGATAGTAGGATCATGTATTGTCCATTATTTTGTTATGCTTTATACATGTATATTCCTGTATATATTTTATATATTGTTTCATTACAAATATTTATTATGTACTACATGCCATTTATATTATAATAAATATTACAGGTTAACAAATTTAATATTATATGAAATCCTACTCTTTCACCACTAGATGATGATATTTCAATGCTATAAATGTTTTAAGTCTAAGACTGTCTTCAAAAAAACTGAAAATTTTAGGTATCTGTTTGCTCGTTAAGCAAAAAAGGCAGAATAAAGAGACTGTGCACAAAATGACAGAACAAAAGCACACTAATCACCAGTTTTTAAAAATGTTCCCAAATTTTTTAATCTTGTTATTCACACTAAGTTCTTTACACCTCAGTGAGGCAAACCAACCAACTGTAAAACCTGCAAGACACAGACACAAAAGAAGATACAGAAACAGCTAATAAACACAGAAGAGATGCTCAACATCACCAGTCTCAGGGAAATCCAAAAGGAAGGCACAAGGAGCACTGAGTGAAACACCTAAAATTAAAGAGCACCGTAGCAAATGTGGCGAGGATCAGGAGCAGCTGGAGCGCTCACTGGGTGCCGGTGGGAAACGACAAGGGCTCAGCCACCAGGAGGCTGCCTGGCAGCTTCTTAGGAGACTTGAACTACTCCTGCCTTCACCTAGAAACTATGCTGTTGTCTTTTTCGGCCCTCCCTTTCCCCCCTTTTCTATCTCCCTCTTTTTCCCCCTGTACACACACACACACACACACACACACACACACACACACAATCAATACGTATGCACACATATATATTTCCCACAAGATATGAAAATGTCCATCAAGACTTGTACAATTTCATAATAGCTTTATTGATAAAAAAACAAAACCAAGAAACAACCCAAATGTCAACCAGTAAGTAGACAGATAAACTGTGGCACACCCACACAGTGACATGCTACACAGCAATAAATCTGAATAGACTGCTGCCGTGCCACAACACAGATGACTCTCACAGACAGGGCTGAATACAGGAAGCCAAACACAACCCCATTCATCGGAAGTCACAGAATATGCAAAGCACGAGTCGATGGTGATGGGAAGATGAATGGCTGCTTTGGGGCAGTAAAGACTGACTGCATGGGGATATGAGAGGACTGCAGGATAAAGAAAACGCGCTGTATTTTAGTATAGTAGTTACTCTATAAATTGACCAAGGCTACACTGTACACTAAAAATCTGTGTATTTTATTATATTAATAATACCACAATACACTTTTTAAGACTTTTAAAAATTTGGTTTGTTATTAATGGTAAACTTTGTAAAATATTTATGTCTGGCTTTACAGTCCTGTGGCTGTAGGCTGTAGGAAGATGAACAGTATGATTTAAGGTGTTACATTAGTTTTGAAGTCATGCTCACCCAGTGAAGCCGGGGTGATGAACACAAATGTGCAAGCCGGTGCTGCTCCATGTGCCCCTACCCAGCCTCAGGTGCGCACGTCCCTGCTGTTCCAGGACAGCCTCCCTGACGGCCTAGACCTGGGTTCAGCCCTCAGGGCCCTCGCCAAAGTCGTCCCTTGCCTAATGCCCTTGCACTCCTCAAGGCCCAGCTCAAGAATCACCACCTGCAGAAAGCCTTTCCCGACCATCCCTCCCACCCTCCAGACCCTCTCCTCTGGCCAGGCGTGTCATCCTGCGCCTGTCCTCACCACCTGAACTCTGCTTTGGATCGGTCTTCCCTGTAAACACGAGCTATACAGAAATCTGTGCATCTCCAGCATCCTAGTTCAGAACGTGGGCTGAGGAAGGCATTCAGGAAATGGTTTAAATTAGTTAACATGCCTTCCCTACACAGATTTCCAGGCAGCACAAAACTAACGTGAATACAACACAGCAAAGCCAGGAAATCTGGTCCCAGTCATGTTTCAAGTCTCCACTTTCTTAGCTCTATGACCTCCATCAGCTACCGCTAGATGGGCCTCCTTCCATCTGTGCTATTGACTGTGTACCCCACACAGACATGACGCTTTGGAAACAACTACACTTAAATTGCCTGCAGCTGTAGCCCTGTGACATCTGATCCCGTCAGATCTCGGAAGCTAAGCAGGGTCGGGCCTGGTTAGTACCTGGATGGGAGACCGCCTGGGAACACCAGAAGCTGTAGGCTTGGGAGAAGGACCTGGCAACCCCCTCCCAAAAATCAATCTGCCATTGAAAACCCTACGAACATCAGAGAAGCACTGACAATAGTGTTTCCCCTGTTGTACAGAGGGTCGCTATGAGTCAGATACCAACTCGACGGCACCTAGCAACAACTAGCAACAATAGCAACACTTAAATTGAACATCAATGCAGCTTTTTAAAAACATGAGAAAACAATGCTTTGCTTTCATACTTAATGTCTATGTTCCAATTAAGATGAATAAGATCAGGATATGTTTGGGCAGAAAAGTATGATTCAAACATCATTTATCAACCAATTTGTTTTCACAAGAAAAAAAATGAAGAACAGAAATCCTTGGTTCTCTACTCAATCGTGGTTTGCTACCTCCAATAAGATACGTCAATCTTCAAAGCTCTAAACTAGAAAGGATGTTTTCCTTTAGTAAGATTCCTCCTTAAGGCTTCTATATTTGTAGCCTCGTTTTGTTTTCTTAGATTTTATGTTTTAGGAAACTATTTCCCATTCTTACTCAATGCAGTCATAAAATTTATTTCTCTGTTTTCTGTAAGATGAGCATGTCCTCATTTTAAGGTCATAATGCTTAGTCGTTCTAAAAAAGAAATTATGCTCCATGTTAAAGGAAAATGTTTATTAAAGAAAATTGGGCTTGCTAAGTTTGGTAAAGTCTACAGCGAAGACGAGCCTTACTCAAAGTTTTTCTCATGCTGAGGATTTCCACAGATCACTTTTCCCATAAACATTTCATTATATTTCTACTAGGCCAATATATGGATAAACTAAATTAAAATATAGATAAAGATATTCTTCTCATAGTGAGCAATCATAAGAAATAGTAGGGAGAAAATATAAATCTAAAATCTGATCCAGCTCAAAAGCAGCAACCATTAATGTACAGATACTCTACACTCCTGCTCTTCACAGTACCTCTTCCCTGAGACAGTGCCTATATTTTGTTTATCAGATAAACATGCAAGTTCATTCCTGAAATGCCTATTACTTACTTGCAATGGATTATTCCAATTTAAGTAATGGGTAATGACTAGATAATAAACAATACCACATCAATATTATTTAAGCAGATGAATGTCACCCCACAAATATTCTACTCCAAATCTGAGCTCAAAATTATAAGGTATATTAAGAGGGTTTTATTTTAAAACAGATTATTCAAAAATTCCATTTATGTTCTGCATTTGTTATATGCTTTAGTTAATAATAACAAAAGTTAACTCTACCGATCCTTAGCATAATGTGCCAGGCACTAAGCTAAATGGTTTTTTCATATACTAGTCTATTTAATCCTCATTTAAAAAAAATTATGATATATGTATTACTGTTTCTTTCATTTTACCAATGAGGAAATTGAGGCTTGGAGAAGCTAAGTAATGTACCCAAAACGACATGACCAGTAAAAGGTGCAGAACTGAGATCTGAACCTAGGTCTGGCCACAAACTCATGCTCTTCATCACTACATTACTACTAAGCATTGACACAGGGGCTGCAACATGGGTTGAAACATAAAAGATCTTGTGCCTGGCACAGAACTGGGGAGAGTTTCATTCTGATGTACATAGGGTCACTATGAGTCAGACCTGAATCGACAGCACTTAACAACAATTGTATTTTACATAACTCAGATAAGGTTTCTAGAAGAGGCACCATGTTCTAAACTGTTCTCCATGTCAAAGCAAAGCCCAGAGGAATCTGATGGGATGCTTGCCTGAATATGGGAAAGTGGTTTTCTTTTTGCCTTTCCACAAATCTATTTTTTTTTCAACCTCTTTAGGTAATCATTTATTAATCTGTCATTTTTCTCAGGGCAGAAAAATTCTCTTCCAGAAACTGTGATTATAATATGATCCCTTCTATCAGTTAACTCATCAGGAAGTCCTTTAATAATCTCTGACAATGCGCATGTACCTAAATTAGAAGTCCATAAGACTGGAGTGAATAGCAAAGTATTTAGTCCTATATCACACAATGAGTAGGAAACTGGGGATAATGTCAAAAGCATTAACTTACCAACAGGTCAGATGCCAAACATCTAATGAATCTGCCCTATTGTTTACCAGAAGTCTGCTTTAATTATGTAACTTTCACAGAAGTGCAACAGTAATAAACATGATAATTCCCTTTTTCTGGATGTAGGGTATATATTCTAATCATAATTGCACGAATCATGCCCATACTACAAACCTGGTCAATATTGAGGCGAAGCGGCATTAATGACACTCTCAAGCAGCATTCCTGTGGTGACCTGCCAGACTCTGGCCGCACATGTAATGCTTTCACCGTCAACTGCAAGAAAGAGAAAATCACTTTTCCCCAAAGACGTAAAGACCTTGTTCTCATTAAAGGGGGGGGGGGGGGGGGGGGGAGAGAGAGAGAGAGAGAGAGAGGGAACAATCATATTCCTATATGAGAACAAAAAGTGGAACTGTGAGTTTGAGATGACTCTGGATTATATAAGCAAGTTCCAGGCCAGCCTACATGTAGTGAGACGCTGTCTTTAAAATAAATAAATAAATAAATAAAACTTAAAAAGGTGGACCTGCTTACCTTCTTTCCTTAAAAGACTGAATCAAATGTTTTTGGGTCACAAGCCCTTCATAAGTCTGATGACAGACTTAGAGGAAAAACTGCAAATGGATACTGTTGTACTTGCAGGCTCAAAGGGATCTGCTGAGACCCTGAAGGTAATCCATCAGGCCACCTCCAAAGTCAACTTCTATGAAGAACCTCCAAGGCCCTAAGCTAATCACTTCTACCTTCCTACAATATAAGGTGTTCAAAATCTGCAAGACTTTCAGCAGTCCTCATTATTTTCACTACGGACTCCAACTTCTCCTCAGTTATCAATATATTGGCAAATGTACTTAATGGAAGTGATATGCAAAATAATTTTGAAACATAAAACTTTAAGCAGCATATTTAAAAGGAATTTTTATATTACAAAGAGAAACAGAACGGGTATAATGGCACATGCTGATAATCCCAGCAACTGAGGAAGTAGAGGCAGGAAGATTGCAAGTTCGAGGCCAGGGGCAACATGTGTAATTTAGCAAGACCCCGTCTCAAGATAAAAACTTTAAAGAAAAGGAGGGCTGGGGGGTGCAGCTCAGTGGTAAAGCATTTGCAAAGAATGTGATTTAGCACCCCCATACCTCAAAAAAAACCACAATAAACATTTTTTCTGATTTCTAGTAATTTTCCCCACTAATTTCCTCTGCAGTTAAATACAATAAAAACAACTCTCCTAAATTAACATAAACAATTTTTAAAAAAAGGGCCAGGCGTGGTGGCGCACGCCTGTAATCCCAGTGGCTCGGGAGGCGGAGCCGGGAGGATTGCAAGTTCAAGACCAGAGGTAGTCTGCGTAATTTAGAGAGACCCTGTCTCAAAAAGTAAAAAAAAAATGGGCTGAGGTGCAGCTCAGTGGTCCAGCACTTGTAGAGCATACAGGTGTGAGGCCCTGGGTTCAACCCCCAGTACCGCAAAAACAAACAAACAAACAAAAACAATAAAAAAAAGGTAAGGCTTTAAAGCTTACCATGTTGGAATGAGCTTTTCGAGGCATTTCTTTGCTGCAATACAGGTATAAAAATTTATTCATTTGTGATGTTGCCAGCCGATCTCGAATTTCAAGATCCTGCACGATGAACACCTGCCGGGAGACTGGGTGTTCTAACAGGCTAGAGTCACACTCTGGCCTGCAGGGAGGGTAGACTTCGTGCTGAAACTTCACCTTAATAGACAGGAAGGAACACGCAGCGATCTTTACATTTGGTTTACATTAGATTTCTTTTTAAAATGCCAAATACCACTCATCATTTTGTTTGAATCCTACCTCAGCTGCAACTCCACCTTCAAAATAAAATTCTACTTTCAAAGAACGAAATGACATGGCATTTCTTTTCGTTCACCCATTTATTTATTGGTCTATGTGTCCCACTGCACATGGATAAGTTTGACTAACATTTCTTATTTGAACTTAGTAAAATCTTTTATCCTTTTTAAGCAAAATCCTCAGTTGAAAGCCATAAAATTGTCTTGCACATATGTGAAATTGCGTGAAAATGAATCAATGGGGGCATAGTTCAAGTTCCAAAAGGGGGAAAAGATACAATTAGATATATGGAATTATCATCACTACCATATTTCCATAGTACCTACTCTAAAATACAGCACTGTGACATCTCAGACAAGCTGACAGAATTAAAGTAAATGCGTATGTCCAGAGTGGTTTGGCCCTGTGGCCTCTAGACAGTCACAAAAGGCCTGCCATATATACTACCCACAGGCAGGCCTTCTCAGGCAGATACTCCAGAGCAGTGCTTCCCCAAGTGGCCCGGGAAAAACAGTCTCAGCGTCACCTGGGAAATCAGGAAAAATGCAAATTCCTGGAGTCTACCTCACACCTGCTGAATCAGAAATTCTGGTCTAGGGCCCAGAAACCTGTGTCTTAATAAGCCCTCCAGGGATTCTGAACTCAACTCTAAGAACCTTTCTTCCAGGGGTGGCCTGAGGGAATAAAAACTTTTTAAAAAACACCTTAAGCTTCTCAGAACATTTAAGAGGTAAGAATTTATGCAAGATCCTTGTACTTCTAATGCTCAAGACACATGGAACAGGGGCTAATGGAAGAACCGCCACCAAAGCTCCTACTTAAGTGGATTTTCCCTTCCAAAACACCATCTTACCTTGCTTAACTGTATTTCCATTAAAAAGTCATGGTTCCTTCCCTTCCCCCCATACAATGTATTACGTCCATGCCTTGTAGGTGTATGAGAAGGCGAGCTATGGGGACTACTAAAATAGGGGGGAAAACAAGAAAAGAAAAAGAAAATCCTTTTGTTAAAAGAATATTCAAAGAAAGTTAATGAATGACATCAGAAATTAATAAGATGAAAATAGAAAATAAGATCACAAAACTATCAGAATGTTTCACAGATATTACTATAAACCACAACCGTATCTCTTTTGTGTGTGTGGTACTTAGGGGTTGCCAGGGCCTGGCACATACTTTGCAAGTGCTCTACCACTGGGCTGCACGCCAAGTCCACTTTTATTTTTTATCGTGAGACAGTGTCTCACTAAGTTACACAGTTTGCCTCTGGCCTCGAACTCATAATCCTCTGGCTTCAGCCTGCAGCCGTATAACTATAGCATCCGATCCCGTCAGATCTCGGAAGCTAAGCAGGGTCAGGCCTGATTAGTACTTGGATGGGAGACCACCTGGGAACACCAGGTGCTATAGCCTTGGGAGAAGGACCTGACAACCCACTCCCAAAAATCAATCAGCCACTGGAAACCCTATGAGTAGCAGAGAAGCCCAACAGTAGTGTTTCATCTGTGGTACATAGGGTTGTTATAAGTCTGACACAGACTAGACGGCACCTAAAAACAACAACCTCCTAAATTGCTGGGATTATAGGCATATGCCACTGTGCCCAGTCAATACAGACAACTATAAATTTTTGATTTAAATTATATAGTTTTAAATACTAATTTATTAATTAAGAAAAATTCTCTATATTTTTCTATGGGAAAAATATATTGGTCTGCCCTATAAGCTTATATAGAAATCAACTTACATGTAACTTTTAGCTGGAGAAGCAGGAGGAACTATTCCAAAATCCTTGCCTCCATAAAGATGCCACACAAGAGAGACTTCCTTAACAACATACCGAATTACAGGAATGGGAAAGTGTAATGGGGCTTTGCTCGTATCTGTCTTCTTAACAGGCAGGCTAAAATAATTGTCTCTTATCACAATTGCATCATCAACCATGATTCTTATAACTGGTTCTTCTTCTTTCTCCTGAAATAAGCCAATAAGTAACACATACTCATATCTCAATAGAAGCAACTGGTTATGCCCCATAGCTCAACCAGATTTCTTGAGTCTATGTTCTTTCGAATAATTTCAATATATAACATGGGGTAGTAATTTCTGGCATTAATCATCACATGAGATACTCTGTTTTATTAACCACAAAGTGAACTCTCTTTCTGTTCTACATAAATCACTCTATAAGGATTTCTTAGATTACAACTTGGCTTTTACAACTTGTTTGATAGTAAAAAGGTACAGATTGTGTGTATGTGTGTGTGTGTGTGTGTTGTATTATTTAAAGTTAACACTGCATTCTAAACCAAAGCTTGCAAACTTCAACATACTGACAAAATGACTATGGTTCTAATAACAGGCCCATCTTGAGTTTGATGGCTTTGATTTTTCTAAATTTAACCAGGAAGTATTAAGATATTGGTACTCAAATAGTCACTTACCACATCACTACTGGGCGATTTGTATGTGTGCTCATCTCAATCAACTATCAGCATCCCCACACACCTCATCTTTCCCAGTTTTCATACTAGCCGCTGTGTAGCAACCACATTCTCCTGCCATTTAATTTCACTACCCTAAGGTCATTTTACTATATCTAATACCTGTAGTTTAATAATCTACATAGGAAATTGTGCCAATAGAGCATTCTTCTCTAAGCCTCTGAGAGCTGTATCATAGAAAAAGTATAACTATCATTTACAAAGCACCAGTAGTAAATTCCAAAATGAAGTCATTCTGAACCGTAAGGAGTTAACAAAATCTATAGAATCTTTGGTCAATGTAATATGTAACATTTTAAAGTCTCAGTAGCATTATCAAATCATTACCTGGATGGCTGCTTTTGGTGCAAAAAGAATGCAAAAGTCATCGTTTTCAGAGGGTACACCTGTCATTGCGTCACTGATCAGGTGATGGGCGAAGGAAGCAGAAGGAGGGCCAGGCTCCTGGGACACACTCCCACTCTCATCTGGGAACAGGAAGAGGTCTGAACAACATGGCTCCTGAATTTGAGACTTTTCATCCAAAGCACCTAGATGAAGAGAATACAATAGTTAGGCACACTTTGAAACGTTCACAGCAATAATGCTCATTAAGCATCCTAACCACATTACGGATACACATTATGGATGTGTATCAGGACACATACTGTGTTGAATGCTTTTACCTGCAAAGTCTAAAAATCTCACCTATTTCTTAAAATGACTCTATGAATCTGAGGCTCAAGGAGAACTAAAGAAGCTTTTCCAGAAACACATCAGCAAGAGGCCAAAATACATAAAAAAAACACAAATAAAAAGACTAATAAGCTGGTACAGTGGCACACATCTCTAATCCCAGTTGCTCTGGAAGCTGAAGCAGGAGGATTGCAAGTTTAAGGCTAGCTTGAGCAACTTAAAGAGATCTTGAAAAAAATAAAATAGCCAGGCGTGGTGGCACACAACTGTAATCCCAGCAACTCGGGAGGCGGAGGCAGGAGGATGGCAAGTTTGAGACCAGAGGTCGTCTGCATAATTTAGTGAGACCCTACGACAAAAAAGTAAAAAAATGGGCTGAGGGTGCAGCTCAGTAGTCCAGCACTTGCAAAGCATGAAAGCGTGAGGCCCTGGGTTCACCCCCTAGTACCACAAAATAAGTAAATAAATAAATAATAATAATGAACATAAAATAAAGGGACTGAGGTGTAGCTCACTGGT
Source organism: Pedetes capensis (assembly GCA_007922755.1). Taxonomy (NCBI): domain Eukaryota; kingdom Metazoa; phylum Chordata; class Mammalia; order Rodentia; family Pedetidae; genus Pedetes; species Pedetes capensis. The sequence continues at coordinate 16,312 of VMDO01005759.1, read as the reverse complement.
AGAGTGCTTGTCTAGCACATTCAAGGGCCTGGGTTCAACCTGATACTGCAGGAAACAAATAAATAAATAAATAAAAGGACAAATAATAAATGTGAAGTTCTCTAAGAAAATAGCAAATGACAGTGTCATAAAGTAGAGACAGTTACCCCCACACACACACACATACAAGTTATTTGGCATTAAAGAAGCTTAGGAATTCAGCCAGTATTTCATCTTGACGATTTTGTTCTGTGGGTGAAAGAAGTTTCTGGAAGAAACTGAAAAGTTCCCCTAGTGTTCAATACTAGAAGAAAATTCTTGGGAAATAGTGCAAAAGGAGGACAAACAAGTGACAGCTAGCAGAACTTCACCAAAAACTATAGGAAATCTCTGCTTGTGGGAGAGGAAGAGAGGGAACAGTGACTGAGCCTGTTTTAGGGGACAGAGGAAGACAGTGATTCCAAGAAATGAAAAGACTGTTTCTTGGGCACTGTAAACCACACTGGACACCTGTTCTCGGGTAGCCCTCTTCATACAAAGTTCGCAGAAGATAGTAATGTGTACCAAAATCTATATGTGAACATATACATTTATACTCTGAATTTTTTTTCTCTATTAGTTCAAACCAAACACTGTGATCGGGCTAAGAATACAAAATAAAGAAAGGGGTGTTTGGGCCTCAGACGAGATTTTAAACTTTTATATGATAGCGTTTTAGACCTACACATCCTCCCAAATGCCCAGTGCGTAGTGAAGAATCCTGTGTATTAAAGCCACTCAGTTAACATTTACTAAACATCTCTTCCCATGGAATTAACATAGCTGCTCCTATTTGTTACAAATACGAAGTGTGATCAAAAGGTATAGGGAATGTTTAAATTTTAAAATGCTTTTCTGAGTGTCTTTTGCTGTGTGGCTGCCTTGATGCCCAGAATTGATTCAAAGTGTTTACTTTTCACGGTCATTTTCACTTTGGGGAAGAGGCAGAAGTCACACCACGACAGATCCAGTGAATAAGGTAGATGAGGACACACTGTATTCTTTTTCTCTGACAGAAATTGTCATACTACAAGTGTGTGACATGCAGCGTTGTCATGAAGAAGATTGAAACAATAAAGATACTCACAAAAGAGGACTTCCAGAATGGCTTCAGAAAGTAGCAAGAATAATGGGATACATGTGTTCAGAGCCAGGGGGAGTATTTTAAGAATGATTAATGGCAATGTGTCCTTTACTGCAACAAATATTATTTAAACATTCACTGTCTTTTATCACATCTCATAATGTTATACATAAGAAGCTAGATGTCCCAGTTTACTTCCTCAGTTATAATTTACCCTGAATTAGAATGAAAGCAACATTTTAATGCTACACATTTATAATACCATGATATATTTAAAACTTTTAATTTTGCAATATGTAGAAATAGAAGACTATCCAACTAGAAAAACTATTTTTGAAATATATGCTTCAAAATATTCCATTTGACTTCCAAAGATCTCTCATCATCTGGTCCTACCTTGTCTATCCGACTTTACTGTTTAATTCTTCACATAAGATGAAATCTTTTGTTCCAGTGCCAACCTGGTAACAGCTAGGTAACTGAGGTTCATGCATGCTGTCCTCTGTTCTTACTCGGACCAATCTATGACCTTGTGAAGATTACCCTCTCCCTCCTCTCTACACATCTAAATCTTATCCACTTTTAAAAGCCAACTCATCCCTTTCCACTATAGTCTCATAAAACTTTTCCAGTCCTTTCCAAATAACAGAGTACATACCACATTCTAAGGAGTTCTCTTAGGCCATTTGTCAATCATTCTAAGCAGTAGCTCAATCTAGTGCCAATTTTCCTAAAATAGAAACTACCAGGAAAAAAAAAATTATCTCCCACCTACTCTGTATGCCTCTCATCACCCTGGGCCAGTGTTATTCATGTACTAGATATTTAATAAACACAAGCTGATTAGCTAACAAATATTCACTAAAACTCAGATGTGCTTTTTCTTTAATAAGTTTCTTCTGAGGAATTTACAAGAACACACAGAATGTAAGGTTGACTCCCACACCAGTGCTCCCAGAGAGAAGTCGCGGTCTTACCGTTAGCCTGTGGCTTTACAGATGCAGAGTCTTGCTGCACATCAGTCTCTTCCATAGCATCACTCATGAGATCTCGTAAAATCTGTTGATCTGCTTCAGGAAGTACTGGAGCGCGAGAAGATGACCGGCCACTGGAGTCTACCTACAGCCAAAAAGCTTAATTAAAAATAGCTAAAGCCAGCCACAAAGGCTGGGATTTAGCTCAGTTGGTAGAGCGCTGCACTGCAGTCTCTGAGGTCCCGAGTTTGATTCCCAGCACCACAAAAATGGGAGAAGGGCCTGGCAACCCACTCCCAAGGCAATCCCAAAACAGCCATTGAAAATCCTAAGAGGGTCGCTATGAGTTGGATACCAACTTGACGGCACCCAACAACAACAACAACAAAAGCCGGCCACAGTTGGGTGTGTCTGTACTCCCAGTTGCTCAGGAAGCTAAGGCAGGAGGACCACTTGAGCCCAGCAGCTCCAAGTTGGCTTGGGCAACACAGCAAGATACTCTCTCAAAAAAGGTGGAAATACTCTTTAAGAAGCAAACGTGCATTTATTTTTATCCTAGAAATATACTATATTTAAAAAAAACATCAAACACAGGCTCATACTCATTTTTCTATATTCTGCCCAGTAGCTGTTACATTTTAAAGTTTTTAGCATCATCATTATCTCCCTACCAACTACTGAAAAATAGAAATAAATGTGTCAGCACCTCAAAGCCACACAGTGAATGGGGATCTTGCAAAGGTGATGCATTAAGAGCAACAGAAGTTGAAAACACTGCCATAAAACTGGGGAGAAGAGGCTACTAAAGTTGGATGTGCTTAAATCTGACTGCCGAGATGACCTGGGGACAAAACCACGGTAGGTCAGTCTCTTTGATTGGACTTCAGAGGACAGTAAGGGGCAAACACAGGAGAGAAAATGTACTGAATGATGAGTCACAGGGACTCAACCACTACTTTACCATTTTGGTTAGTGAGCTGTAGATTCAGTAAGTCCATGTTATACTTTTTAAAATGTTAGCATGACTCTAAAATAGAAAGACCCAAATTGAAAGGGATATTTTAAACAACTTTTAATAAACTGAAGAATGTTTTTAAAAGACAGAATAAATAGTAGAGATGGAGCGTCTAAATCACCATTATCAGTGAGAATATAGCAGGAGCAAGGAGCCACACACAGAAGGGTGTTGTGTTGTTGTGGATAACATGAATGAAATGTAGGATAAACCTGAACGAAAGATAATGAATACCAGTCAGACCCTCATTAGGGTTCAGAACAGAAGTGCTCTACCTTAACAGGGATGTAGAATTCTGTTTACAGAAGAGGTTACAAAGAAGAATAAGCATGAAAAGTAAGAATGCTAAACGAACAGGACACTGTTCAAAGTGGACAGAAGAGATCAGAAAGGTAACATTTAGAGCATAAGAAAGCATTCAACTTGAAACTAAAACAGCTATGTCTGATGCTGTTGCTCCCAATAAATAGGGACCTGGATCTTAACTGATTCATCTATAAAACAGAGATAATAACTTTTAACCTCTCTTCCCACTGGGTTATTATGAAGGGAAAAGCAAACCATATGTGAGAAAGTATACTGGACTCTGGGTTGTATTACAGATAACAAAGAGGGAAGACACTGTTAAAGAAATAAGCCTTCTGGTAACAATATTAACACCTGGCATCTAGCTTCTCATAGCATTTTTACATGTTGTTTGTTATTAGGTGCCGTTGAGTCAGGTCTGACTCATTGCAAACCTATGTACAATAGAACCAAACACTCTCTGACACGGTGCCATGCCCAGCCCTTTTGTCAGTGTTTCTCTGCTATTCATAGGGTTTTTGATGCCAGATTTGTTTGGGGAGTAAGGTTGCAGGTCCTTCTCCCTAGCCTGTAGCACCTGAGATTCCCAGGCAGTCTCCTACCCAAGGACTAACCAAGCCAACACTGCTTAGCTTCCAAGATCAGGCGGGATTGGATGCTAGGGTGCTGTGGCTGCAGACTCATTTTTACATACAACTTGCATAAAACAACTCTTAAATAAATGTTTTCTTTCTTCCCTGAAAACAGATGAAAATAAGTCTGGAAAAAAGTAGTACATTAGTTGAGAAGATTAATGTTCTGAAACAAAAAATATCAAAGGGTAGAATGGTGTTCCTAAAAGGCCCAGGGAATCGCCCTTCCGGACCCCATTCTTCAGAAGATAAAGAATAGACAGCTGACTCTTCAAGTTTGTTTTCTACCTTATGACTGTCATGAAGACCCCAATGATGTAAACACGTAACGCACATGGCAGGGCCCAGGTGAGTAGCATTGCTGACTGTACCTTTGGCTTTCTCTGAGGGGCTCCAGGCTTTATTTCCGCCTTGTTAGGGGCATGCAAGTCACCATAACTTGCAATGTACTGAATGAGATTCATTAATGCAGCACAAGAGTCTGAGCACGTCCTGACGTGGACAATGTCACTGGAACAGTGTAATTCAAAGCGGGGCTCGTTCTAGATAGAACACGGGGAAAAAAAGATGAAAATGTTTTCTAAGCAAGAGATAAATCCTTCTTTTGCAGAGATTCTTCTTTATGGTCAAATATTTGATCATCTGTCTTATCAAAAATGCTTATAATAACTTAATCCTAGGTTTAAGATATTTTATCTATTTTTGACCAAGATCACATAAGTGGAAAAAATAATTATACAGTACATTCTATTTTTTAATCTCTCAAAAAATGACTTAAATAAAAAACTGCTATTTATTTTAATAACTTACTTGGTCTCCATCAGAATCAGACTTCACTGCAGTTATGGTTAATTCTAAAAGCCCCATATCCATCACACGGACATAATCTAAAAAATTTTAAGGTAATTAATAAAATGTCTGACTATAGCTTTCAAAAAATGCTTATTCAACTAGCACCTAATAAAACTAGTATTTGTTTAAAATTCATTGCAGACAGTACTCAATTATTTATAATGTGATAGAATATATGTTCAACCTACAAATTCACTATAATTCTTATCTGATGACTCATTTTATTTTAGTTAGAAACAAACTGTCTTATATTAAATATTTGGAACATAATACATTTTGATGCATACAGCTAATAACATTACAACTTCAAACCAAAAAAAATAATGCCTGGAAAACTGAAAGTTTATCAAACCATCATTATATTCTTAAGATCCCATAAGATCCTTAGTTTACCAGTATTACTCCAGAGTTAAAATATGTTAAAATATTCATACACAAACAATAAAGCATCATTAATCTATCCCATTGTTTATTTCTTAACATTTGTTGTTGTTGTTAGGTGCCTTTGAGTCATGTCCGACTCATAGCGACCCTCATAGGGTTTTCAATGGCAGATTGTTTTTGGGATTGCCTTGGGCGTGGATTACCACATCCTTCTCCCATTTTTGAGGTGCAGGGAATTGAACTGGGGACCTCAGAGACTACAGAGCGGCGCTCTACCAACTGAGCTAAATCCCAGCCCTCTTAACACTTACCTCTATTCAAATTTATAGTGACAGTATTACATTTGTCAGACAGATGTAAGGCAGCCTCATCCATGATTATTCTGAGGAAAAATAAGATAAAAGCAACACCTGAAAAACAAGGCTTGGAAAATATACCAGATGATCACTCAACACTTAACTGCCCCACGTTTCTAACATAATTGTCATCTAACATGTTTTAAAAAGTCATTTTTTATGAGCACTGGAAATGTTGTGCTTCAAATTGTGTGAAAAGTTGTTTACTTGAATTAGTTCTAAATATTTTTGACAGTCTTCTTTATCTTTTTTTTTTTCAATAGATGCCCAAATTCACAAGGTTTAAGTTACAGAGATAAAGTATAGCAAGTATTGGGAAGTTTACCTTATTTCCTAAAAAGCAAATTAAGAATCTTAAGGATTAATTTCTTCCCTAAAAATAAGCTGTGATAAAGAGAAGAGTAGATGGAACATGTCACCTGAGCAATAAACATTGAGTTGCTTAGATAAAAGGATATGAGGCTATGAGTAGAGGAATGCTAACTTTAACAACAGCTTGAGACTTTAATGTCAGTTAATGTATTATGAATGGCTACATTTGGTACACAATGAAGTTTACACAGGTACCTGAGAGTAGAAGAAGATTTATCCAAAGCAACACTACTGGAAATGCTGAATGTTTCAACAGTAAGCAGAGAGCGGATTGGCAAATAAAGGGGCCTAACACCAAAAAGAAAACAACAAAATATCAATTTGATGCAAAAACAGAACCTCTTTAAGAAATATTTCGAACCTTAACTCCATTGTGTTATGGGATTTTTATTTAGTTTGCTTTCTGTGACAGGGCCTCCTATGAAATTCAAACCCATAATCCCCCGGCCTCAGCTTCCCAGTGCTAGGTATATGCTGTCATGCTTGGCAGAAGGACGTATTTTTCAAAAATGACTACATATTTAAAATACAACCTTTTGTTCCATTTGTGAACTTACCTGTAATCAAGTGCACAGCTCCAGAGATGAACATGAAAAGTTGTAACCGAAGTTGGAGGATTGTATCCCAAAACAGGTTCATCAGCAATATTCAAGAAATGTAAAATCTATAAACACAAAAATGTAAAATGCCCTGCTTTAGAAGAAAAAAGAGTTTTGATATAACACGCTGAAGTGTAAAACAAAGTATCTCACAGAAAGAGCAAAGATTTAATTGAAAAAAAAACATAAACACCAGTATGAAGGAATTCATTTCAAAACTTCCATGCTCACACATGCGAAGCAGTAATTATGGAACACAATGGATATGTTCGTCTGTTTCACTATGTATATGTATACCAAAAGGTCAGGCTGTATACTTTAAATATATATATAATAATAAATAAAAACTTAAAAGAATTTGCTAAATTAGAATTTAAAATGAAGAGGCTTATCCAATAATTGCAATGCTACGTACAGACACCTTAGAAAATCTTATGTTGTGAAATTAGTAACAAAATATGCATAATTTTACATTATTTTGCTTGGAACAATTCCTGAAAAAGTTGATTTTGCTAAAGACTACTTTTTAAAATGCTGGTTTTCATTGGGTGTGGTTGTACGTGCTATAATCCTAAACTATTCAGGATGCTGAGGCAGAAGGATTGAACATTTGAAGCTGGCCTAGGCAACTTAGCAAGACCTTTTCTCAAAATAAAAAGATAAACAGAGTGGGGGTGTAGCTCAGTGGCAGAGGGCTTGCGTAGTATGCATAAGGCTCTGAGTTCAATCTTCAGTCTGGCAAAAAAAATAAAAATAAAAATAAATAATATCTGGTTTTCTAAGTAACCTATTGTGGAAGTGTGGGGGAGATCCAATTTTCCACATAACTCACTCATGAAGAGAATTCTTTTTTCTTAATTTATACCTATTCTCAGTTTGAAAACTAGCTCCCTGAGCAACATCTATCCTCTCATATTTCCAAGCAAATAAGGAAACTTCTCTCCCTTATAGCCAGGTAATGTTCACACTAGCCAACTCTGTACTCCTACCAGATAGACACTGAGACAGGTATCTTCATGTTTCTTAAATAGTTTCATGAGAACAGTATTTTGAGAACAGTCAAGCTTTTAAATAATTTATGATTTTCCCAGCACAATGAAAAAATTCTAAGAACATGAGAAAGAATCATTGTGTAGTCATTTTCATTCTCACATAAAGAAAAGCTCACTTCTTGCTCTAAATTAGCTTCTTTCTCAAAAGTTCCTTCTCACACAAAGAAAAATAACCAATTTGGTGCAACAATAGAAACTTTCTTTCAAAATGATTCAATATGACTGGGAGCATAGTTCAGTAGTACAGATCTTCCCTAGCATGCATGACACCCTGGGTTTGATCCCCAGCACCACTTAACACAAAACATTTTGAACCGGAAGGGTGCGGTGGCACATGCCTGTAATCCCAGCGGCTCAGGAGGCGGAGGCGGGAGGATGGCAAGATTGAGACCAGAGGCAGTCTGCGTAACTTAGCGAGACCCTGTCTCAAAAAGTACAAACAAACAAACAAAAAAAACCATTTTGAACCCTAACTCTACTATATAGAAGTGATTCAACTGGAAATTAATTACAGAAATCCTGATATTAGGTTTTGAAGCATTATCATATTATTGGCATAGAGAGTGATATGGAAACCACAGCCCTCAAACTTCTGGTTATAAAAGTAATTCAATATACCATTTGTTACTCCTCTATCCCAGGCACTCTACTGATGCTGGGACTAAGTCCCTTTCCTTTCTTTAATGACATAAAAGAAAACTCTTGTCATTGAGAAGTTTTAAGGACCACACTTTAAGGAAAGGATTAATTACTTTCTGGGGTGATGATAATGTTCTATTTCTTAACCAAAGAGGTGGTTGGTTAAACATAGTGTTTGCTTCATGATAATTCACTAAGCTGAACATTCATGTACTTTATCTTTGGGGGCATTATGTCAACATTAACTCTAAAATAAGCAGGGTGTGGTGGTGCATGCCTGCAATCCCAGCAACTTGGGAGGCAAAGGTAGAAGGATCACAAGCTTGAGGCCACAGGCAGCCTGCATAACTTAGTGAGACCCTGTATCAAGATAAAAAATAAAAAATAGGCTGGGGGCGCAGCAGAGTAGTGCAGAGCTTGCAAAGCATGTGTGAGGCTCTGGGTTCAACCGTCAAGTAGTGAAAAGAAAAACTCTAAAATAAATTGAAACATGAGTAGAAGCTCTCGTACCTGCTCGTGCCAGCTGAGCCCCGCAGGAAGCATTCTGTGCTGGAGAGTTGCTCCTTTGAGTCCCACAGCAATGAGAAACTCCTACACAGAGTAACAAGACAAAGAATTACAGTTACCACCTATGTTGTTGTTGTTGTTAGGTGCCGTTGAGTAGGTATCCGACTCATAGCAACCCTGTATACAACAGGGGAAACACTATTGTCAGTGCTTCTTTGCTGGTCATAGGGTTTTCAATGGCAGATTAATTTTTGGGAGGGGGTTGCCAGGTCCTTCTCCCAAGCCTACAGCTTCTGGTGTTCCCAGGCGGTCTCCCATCCAAGTACTAACCAGGCCTGACCCTGCTTAGCTTCCGAGATCTGACGGGATCGGATGCCACAGGGCTACGGTTACAGGCTTTACCACCTATAGCAGCCCATAACTCATAAGTTTTTCCTATAAAACACATGTGTTAGCCAGGTGCAGTGGCTCATGCCTATAATTCCAGCAACTCAGGAGGCGGGGCAGGAGGCTGGCAGGTTTGAGGCAAGAGGCAGCCTATGTAACTTAGTGAGACCCTATCTCAAGATAAAATGTGTGCTGGGGATGCAGCTCAGTGGTAGATCACTTGCAAAGCACACGTGAAGCGCTGAGTTCAACTCCCAAGTACTGCTTTAAAAAAAAAGTTTCTATTTATGCAGACATTCTTAGCTAATAATCAAATCAACAAGTAGTAGTATAAGACACAAACCTTGGTATTGGACTCTGATTTATCAGACAATATTTTAACTGCGACTGAGAGCATATTCAAACTGTCTCCTCCAACGCCATCTGAAGCAGCTCTACTGAAGCCGTCTTCTTCAGAGGAGTAAATAGTAGGTTCCAACCAGTGTGGACGGGTTGAACAGGGTAATCGTGTTTCTGTAGGAAGAATCAATCCATCCACTATGCCTAGATCCAAATTGGGGGGAGAATATTAACAAAATGATTACTTGGAATTAGTTCTATCACTGTTTTGACTTCTTTAACTTAAAACAGAAATCCATGCACAGGTTGAGTATCCTTTATCCAAAATGCCTGGGAACAGACATGTTTTAGATTTTGAATTTCTTCAGATTTGGGGAATATATGCATGGATTTAATGAGACGTCTTGGAGAGGAACCCCTCCATTCATTTATATGTCATGTACGTCTCAAACACATAGCTTGAAGGTAATTCATACAATATTTTTAGTGTACCTGTGTTTTAAGTATAATCCATCACATGAGGTCAGGTACAGACTTTTCCACTCGTGGCATCACGTTGGCATTAAAATGTTTGATTGTGGCGCGTTCCAGATTTTGGATTTTCAGATCAGAGATGCTCAACCTATACTTGCACTGAATATAACATAATCCTGATGGCATGATGACCAATAACCAATAATCTACTCCTCTTTGCTAATACTGATATGACAGACAATGCAAAACTAAAAAAGCTAAAAAGTTAAAACTTAAGATTCTAAAATTCTAGGAAAATAAGATTTAAATAGAAAAACCTCATAAACATTAAGAATGTGCTAGTATTGTGTAGCTACTCACAAGGCGATTCAGGCAACTACTGAAAAAATGGAAAATTTAGCCAGGTGGCACACACCTGCAATCCCAGCATTTGGGAGGCTAAGGCAGGAGGTTCATGAGTTCAAGGCCAGCTTGGGCTATACAGTGAGATCCAGTCTCAAACAACAACAACAACAAGAAAAAGGTAATTTTTGTATCTGAAACCAAAAGGAAACATTTCTTGAGAGAGTAAAGAATGTGAATATAAAGTACCATCGACTGATAAATAGATAAATTAAGATGTGGTTTATCTAAACAATAGACTATTATTTGGTAATAAAGAGGAATGAAGGACTGATACAACTTGGATGAACCTTGAAAACATGTCAAATCAAAGAAGACTATATACTGCATGATTCCATTTATACGAAACCAGAATATGCAAATCCACTAAAACAGAAAGTAGATTAGTAGTTGCTTAGGGACGGAGGAAGGAAGGAATGGGAAGTAATAACTAAATTATAAGGTCTCTCCTTGGGGTGATGAAAATGTTTTAAAAATTTACTCTGGTGAAGACTGCACATGTCTGAGAAATCCTAAAAACCATCGAAATGAACAATTTAAATATGTTAATTATCTGATATAGAAATTATATCTCAATAAAGCTATTAATAAAGTTAGGTGTGAGCCAGGTGCGGTGGCACACACCTGTAATCCCATTGGCTCAGGAGGCAGAGGAAGGAGGATCGCAAGTTCGAGACCAGAGGCAGTCTGCGTAACTTAGCGAGACCCTGTCTCAAAAAGTAAAAAAATGGGCTGAGGGTGCAACTCAATGGTCTAGCACTTGCAGAGCATGCAAGTGCAAGGCCCTGGGTTCAACCCCCAGTACCTGAAAAAAAAAAAAAAGAAAAAGAAAAGTTAGATGTGGTGGTACACATCTGCAAGCCCAGCACTCGGGAGGCTGAAGCAGGAGGATCAAAAATTCAAGGCCAGCCTCGACTACACAGCAAGACCTTGTCTTCAAAACAAAACAAAACAAAACCTATTATAACAAAACAAAACAAAACAAAACATAAAAACATAAAGCCAACTAAGCCAACTCCTAATTTATAACTATTACTTTGACAATGTAATGAGAATTCCCACACAGAAAATAATATCTAACATCAAAATTCTGCTCTGAATAGCTTTTCCTTACCAAACAGGAAATTTAAACAGGTCTAAAGAGAAAGGAATAAAATGCACATTTGTCCTACCTTTGTGGTACAGACTGAAGCTGCTAGAGTGAAGGCAAATATAGTGCTTGTCATCGAAACCCTCATATCTCGTCACACAAAATAATGAGCCGCTACTGAACTCCAGCCAGAATTCCCCGTGCTTGTTCTCCAACAGATCTCCATTTTCTTGCTATTAAAAAAATCAGAAACAAATAGGAGTCATATCTTTACATCAGTGCTGGAGATCAAACCCAGGGCCAAGTATATACGAGGCATATGCTCTACCACTGAGTCCCAGCTCCCAGAAGCCATTTAAATGCAGATAAGTAAGAATGTCCCTTGGTATGTTCCTTCTTAATTCTTCGGAAAAGCTCCCATGTCACAAAATTAAAAAGGAAAACAAAACAAAAAAAAAACAGTCGAATTCTTGAACCATTCACTACAGTGGTATTGAATAATTTAAATGCTATATAAGGCTTCTTGTTCCAAATAAATCCCTGTACTTCATCCTCCTTTAAAATACCCTGAGGAGCAGAATTAGCACCTGTTCTGCAAAGGGAGGGCCATACAAAGTTTGATCAGGAAGAAAGCTAAAATCCCAAAGTTGCTGTTGTCACGGTGTGTCTCAGAACACGGCTTTTCCGCAGTCAGTAAAACAACCTCAACCTACTTCAATCACTGCATACACACTTTGATAGCCTTCTTTAAGACACTTTTTGATAACACATTTTGAATTTGTAAACCTTACCTTTACATCTGTGAAAACTGCCATTAATCCATGATTGATGTTTAGAAGAACTGAGAGGAAACTCTGAGAGTTCTTGTTCTGAGGGTCTAATTTCTTTTTCCTACGGGAACGATAGTTGGGATCAACTGTAGAAAAATACTGCAAAGTCTCTTCTTCAGACCCACTTTCTTCATCTATGAGGGGGAAAAACCAGACTATTACATGGTTCTGATAGTGTATTAAAATTGCAACTCAAAAGTGATCACAAAAATATTTATAACCTGTATTTATAAGCTGTTTACTTTTGCAAAGATAGGGAACTACAAAAAAAAAGGTACATTCTGTTTCTCTTTAGCCCTGAACTTCGAACAATGTGCACACTAGCACTCCAAAGACAGTATATTCAAGTGATATGATCTTCTCAATATCTAGACAGAAATAGGGAAATATTCTTATAAATTCACAAAGAAATCATAAAATATGGAAATTATACATGGAAATTATAGCCAAAGAAACATTTTTAAATGTGCAATTGAAAAGTCTACTTTGTTAATTTATATATTAGGCATCTTAATTCAGACAAAATTTAAAATATATTACCATAGTGAACTGTAGATTTAAATGGACTAAAGCTATCTTTGTTGAAGGTATTAATCAGTTGACTGGCTACTGAAAGCCCAATACCATAGGAAATATTTTCAAATGTCTCCACTGGTGAAGGAGCTGTTGGCTCCCACAGTAGCAAGTCATTAAAGATCCTATAAAGACAAAAGTTAAAAAAATAAATACATAATTTGTAGTTTAAACTGAAGACAAACTAAAGAACATCCCTTCAGGATATCATGTAAACAATACATTTTTTAATGATGAAGCGGAAGTTAGATCCTATGAAAGAGTTTTAAAAACAGCAATTATGTTCTTTGAATGGAAAAACAACTGGTATGCCTATAATTCAGACAGTAAGAAAGGAATCTGCGTATTAGATACTTGATACTTGCCTAGTTTTACTTGTCATACACCCAATCACAAACACATACCTCTAAGTGTACTTTAAAAACAAAAGCTATTAAAAATAAAATCCTAAAAACACTGTTCACACATACAAGAGCACTCCTGATGACTAAAACCATTCTGCATCATCTCACTGGGTCATCCTACCAGTCCTGCGGGATAGCCAGGAGAGAACCATTATCTCACTTTACCTATGAAGAAAGTGCCTCATAAAGGGTTAGTGACCTGCCTTAAGGTCATACAAATAATCAGTGGAAGAGCTGGAACAAAAGTCCAGATTACAACCAACTCTCAATTCAGTTCTTTATCCAGAGGTACCTGAGATACTTCTTTTGAACAGAGAGCAAAACTTCATTGGGAAGAATGCATGAGATGAAGAAAGCATGTGCTATAGGGAGAGAGGAGGTAAAACCCTACAACCTCGCTACATCAGCCCAGTTGAACTGGTGACCAAAGCCCCCGTCACATTCCACCTTTTCAAAGAAATACCTGTCACAACTCAGATGTCCTAAGCCTCCTCTCCTCACTCACACTCTAAGCTTTCAAGAAACTCAAACTTCCCAGTGTTCTCTGCCTCATATGAGGTTTGGACCTGCAGCACATCTTTCACATGTACCTATTTCAACCACAGCGTCTTTCACAGTCTACTGTACTTCTTCCTTTCCTCTCCCTTAGGGCTTGTGCCTAATCATCTCTGCCTGTGCCTAGCCCAGTGGCTGTCACGTAGCAGGCACTGACAGCTAACAAGGAAAGGACAAGTGGACAACTAATGGAAGAACTGCCAAAGCACAGACTCATCATAAAGCCTAGTGTACATACCAGTCAAGGTGCCAAGCAAGCCAGGTGCCATTGCATATGCCCATAATCCCAGTGACTCTGGAGGCTGAGGCAGGAGGATTGCAAGTTCAAGACCAGAAGCAGCCTGGGCAACTGAGTGAGACCTTGTCTCAAAAAATAAAAATAAGAAAAGAGCTAGGGGTACAGCTCAGTGGTAGAGCACTTTCCTAGTGCAAAGCCCTGGGTTCAATCCCCAGTAGAGAGACCAAACAATGAGGTAGCCCTGCCTCTTCCTGTAAGAAGCCACTTCCCAGGCCAATTCCTGAGCTTCTAAAGCCCTAGAAGCAGATAGCAGGGCTGAGAACTCTGACTTGAAATAGACTGTAAACCCCACCCAAAACGCCAATACAGGACTGAAAGACATTACCTCTCGGACAAACTGACAGCTATAACTCAAACACTGTGGCACAGACATGGCTTACCACTTCTTACGCAGATTACGGGACAAAGAAACAAGAGTACAAGTCTAGATTTTGGACCGAGCTCCTGTGAGTGTGAGAAACAAAGATATAAAAGGAAGGATTTTCTTGGAAATGTTCTCCCTTTACCCTACGCTCTACAAGGATTCTCCTCTCTTCACAGGTCAAAGAGAAACTATTACTTCCACTAAAACCTGGAGTTCATGGTACATGACCTACAGGAGGATCATGAGTTGGAGGTGGGAGGCAGACTGCATAACTTAGAGAGACCCTGTCTCAAGACAATAAAAGAGGCTTGAGGTGTAGCTCAGCGGTAGAGAACTTGCAAAGTGTGCATGAGGCCCTAGGTTCACCCCTCCAGTGTGGAAAAAAATTTTTTTAATACAAAAGGAAATTATTATGTCATTTAGTAAAACCCAAATGGGGTATGAAAATTAAATGGTAGCATGTATCAAGTTACCAGTAATTTCCTGATTTAGATGACTGAACGATAGTTATACAAAATGTCTTTGTCTGTGGGAAATACCATAACTAGAGTACTTAAGGCTGAGAGGAATTGATTTGACAATTTACTCTCTAACGGTTAGGAGGAGGGGAAGCTCTTTGTATTTATTATACAGTACTTGCAAATTGTCACTAAGTCTGAGAATATTGGAAGACTTTTTAAATAATATTAATCTGAAAATACAAAGCCAAATAAGTAACAACTCACACCTTAAAGAAATTACATATACCAGGCACGGTGGCGCATACCTATAATCCCAGTGGCTCAGGAGGCGGAAGCAGGAGGATCATAAGTTCGAGACCAGAGGCAGTCTGTGTAATTTAGTGAGACCCTGTCTCAAAAAAAGTAAAAAAATTGGGCTGGGGGTACAGTTCAGTGGTCCAGGATTTGCAGAGCATTGAAGTGCGAGGCCCTGGGTTCAACCCCCAGTACCACACACACACACATAAAAAAAAGTTAGACATGAGAATTATGTGATCCAAAGAGGGAGGGAGTACTTCAGTATGCATGTAATTCCAGGGATGTGAGCGACTGAGAAGTGGGCAGAATAAAACACAATAGAAACTCTTTGAAGCAACCCCATTTAATCAACTACCCAGATTAACACTCTAGTGCCCTGATTTAAGCAGTCAACTACCCCACTGCCCCCAAAGGCCATGATAACTGAGTCCCTGTCCACTGGCTAACCCTGAGAACTGCTCCTATCAGCTGAGTTACATATTCTATGTATTCCCCAAGGATCAACTGTGTTTGGCTTCAAACCTGTTTGTATTTTCTACTGTTGCTTGTTGTTGTTGTTAGGTGCCAAGGAGTCAGGTCTGACTCATAGCGACCCTATGTACAATAGAATGAAACACTCTCTGACACTGTACCATGCCTGGCACTATTGTCAGTGCTTCTCTGCTATTCATAGGGTTTTCAATGGGGGAATGTTTGAGAATGGGCTGTCAGGTCCTTCTCCTGAACCTATAGCACCTGGTATTTCCAGGTGGTCTCCCATTCAAGGACTAATCAGGCCTGACCCTGCTTAGCTTCCAAGATCAGGCGGGATTAGATGCTAGGGTGCTACGGCTGCAGACTTTCTACTGCTGTTGTTGTTGTTGTTAGGTGCCGTCGAGTCGAGTCCGACTCATAGCGACCCTATGTACAGCAGATTGAAACACTTGCCGATTCTGTGCCAGGCAAACCATCTTATTTATGTTTAAGCCCATTGTTGCAGACACTGTGTTAATCCATCTGGTGGAGGGTTTTCCTCTTTTCCGTTGACCTGCCACTCTTCCAAACATGA